>CAJQZJ010014563.1:3790064-3821832 GCA_907164525.1 Lophiomys imhausi | reverse complement strand
TCTCTGCACTCAGTCTCTCTCTAGCCATCTCTGCACTCAGTCTCTCTCTCTAGCCATCTCTGCACTCAGTCTCTCTCTCTCTCTAGTCATCTCTGCACTCAGTCTCTCTCTCTCTCTCTCTCTCTCTAGCCATCTCTGCACTCAGTCTCTCTCTAGCCATCTCTGCACTCAGTCTCTCTCTAGCCATCTCTGCACTCAGTCTCTCTCTCTAGTCATCTCTGCACTCAGTCTCTCTCTAGCCATCTCTGCACTCAGTCTCTCTCTAGCCATCTCTGCACTCAGTCTCTCTCTCTAGTCATCTCTGCACTCAGTCTCTCTCTAGCCATCTCTGCACTCAGTCTCTCTCTAGCCATCTCTGCACTCAGTCTCTCTCTCTCTCTAGCCATCTCTGCACTCAGTCTCTCTCTCTAGCCATCTCTGCCTCTGCCTCTTGTTTGCTCTTCTTCTCTCTCTTGCTCTCTTCTTTCCTTTCATTCTTTATTTCCACAAATACAAACTGAGTCCCTGTTATGTAGACTGTGCTAAATGCTGGTGCACACTCATGACAAGACAAATCTGGTTCCTTCAAGCAAGGAACTTGGGAATCTGATAGAAAAGGGAGTTGGTTGGTTTGTGTGTGTGTGTTTAATTTTATTTTGTTGTTGCTACTGTTCTGGTTGGTTGTTTCACCCTAGGGCAGCAGTTCTCAACCTGTGGGGTGAGATCCCCAAACCTTTAGAAAACACAGATATTTACATAACAATTTGCAACAATAGCAAAATTATAGTTATGAAGTAGCAATGAAAATAACTTTATGTTGGAGGTCACCACAACACTAGGAACTGTATTAAAGGGTCACAGCATTAGGAAGGTTGAGAACCGCTGCAATAGACCCTTGCTTCTCCAAGGTTCTTTTGGACATAGTATTGATTAGCACAGCAACAGAAAGCTATCTGAGTCACCATGAAAGGTGAGAGAATCAACTCACAAAGCTGTCCTCTGACCTCCATATATGCCCATGGCATGGGCACATAAACATCACATACAATAATAATGATACTAAATAAAAAAATTTAAAAGTACTGATACAGTCCATAACATGGATGAACTCTGAAAAGACTATGTTGAGAGGACATCACAAAAGACCCCAGACTATAAGGTTTCTTTGTGTGAAATGCTCAGGACAGACATATGTGTAGCAACAGAAAGTAGGTTAGCCGCTTCCACTGTGAGGAGTAAAATGACTGTTAATGGATATGGAGCTTTTAAGGGGGTGTGTTATATTTTAAAAGTACTAAATTTGGTTATGATGATAGGTCTATATTCCTGTGGATGCACTATAATCATTGAATTATATATTAAGATTCTTGAAATTTTTATTGTGTGTGTATGGGGGCATGTATACACATGCAATATGTGTGTTAATGTGATGGTATGTGACTTATTGCTCAATAAAAATATTTTTAAGACAATATACAATTAACTAGAAATTGCAAGGTATGAATCTGAGGCCTGGTTGGGCTACATACCCTATCCCATCACCCCAAATATTCTGTATAAAATAAATCAACTATAATTCATTTTGAAGGCCTTAGCTATAATACATCTATTTTAATTATGTTTGTTGTTTACCATGAATCTTAATTCAATCTCCTTAGCAACGTGTAAAGCCATAGTAAACTTCTGGCCAGGTCTAGTGGCACAGGCCTATGGTTACTTGGGAGGCTGACATAGGAAGATCACAACTTTAAGCCCTGTCTGGGCCACAGAGTTAGTTCAAGGTCAGCCTGGGCAATTTATTAGCAAGACCCCTTGTCTCAACGTAATAGGTAAAAAGAGGATTAAATATAGCATTTGCCTAGCTTGAGGCCCTAATTCAATCATCTGGATTGAAAAATAAGACAAAAAAGTAAAATTCATTCACTTATTTGCTTTTATTTTATTTATTTAATTTTATTCGTTTTGTTGCTGTTAAGGTCTGGCTATGTACCCCTGGCTGGCCTTGGACTTGAGATCCTACTTTAGTCTCCCTACTGTGGGGACTGCACATGCGCAGCACCATGTCCAGATTGGTTCACTCATCTCTAACAAACATAAATATCTGTAAAGAGACAGAAAGTTTCCTGACCAAGCTTCTGTACATTCTCTTCACATCTGCCAGGACAAACGAACTGTTCAGTACAGACGGACATGAAGCCACATGCAAATCACTTAGATGTAGAAGGAGTGTGTTTGAGACTAGCCTACGATACCTAACAAGACCCTGTCTAAAACAACACAAAAATAAGTAAATAAAACAAAAATACTGAACACACATGCATTTACTTTTGAGATACTTCAATATTTGTAAATAACTGGCAAGGTCAAAAACATGAGTCACTTCCAGTCCTTTGTGAAAGGATGCAATTTTATGATTATAAAAAACAATTATCCAAGACTTTGAACACTGATCTGAAAGCAGGGTGCTTTTCACCGAACTAGTTAACAGTTTTAGCAAAGAACATACATTGACTAGTTTATCTTTTACTTCTAAAGTAAAGGTGAGAAACTGAAGCACTGAAGGCTAAACAAATATTTCTCAGCCTGCACAAACAAATCAGGGAGTGGTCACACAACACTTTTAACCTTTACATTGTCATTATAGGCCAAGATGGGGAAACGAGTTGTCGACGAAACAGCCAAGTATTGGTTAAAAGTGAATAAAGTCGGGTACTGGAGAGATGGCTCAGAGGTTAAGAGCACTGGCTGCTCTTCCAGAGGTCCTGAGTTCAATTCCCAGCAACCACATGGTGGCTCATAACCATCTATAATGAGACCTGGTGCCCTCTTCTGGCCTGCAGCCATACATGCAGACAGAACACTGTATACATAATAAATAAATAAATCTTAAAAAAAAAAAGTGAATAAAGTCTTCAGTATAGCTGTTTAAACAAATGAAGATCTGGCCAGGCACAGTGGCGCACACCTTTAATCCCAGCACTCTGGAGGCAGAGGCAGAAGGATCTCTGCAAGTTCAAGGCCAACCTGAGTTCCAAAACTGTTACACAGAGAAACCTTGTCTTGAAAAACCAAAAAAAAAAAAGAGTGATTCATTACTGGGAAATTCTTGGTTTCATACGTAGTTATCTGCCACTCAGGGAAATTTTATTCTCCTGCTTAAGCTCTTGGTTAGCTATATTATAAAGGATAGATATTTGCAGTTCTTCGTCACTGGCAGTCCTATGCAATAAATACTTTCTATCAGATCAGACTTTGCTGCCTTACCTATAGAATGTCTTCTTCCCAACAAATGGCAAGCAGTTCAGACACTGTCTGTAGATCCGGTTCTCATCTGTTTCTAGTTCTGATCCGCACTGCGCACAGCCAGCATATGTAATGTTGGGAAGAGAAGACAAGATGCTCTTCAGAGAGCTTCCAGCATTCAGAGCTATCTTCTGAGCTGCAGCAGCAGAAAACACCAGCTCTGAAACCTTGGCTTTAATCAGAACTACTCCTGTGTAAAAAAAAAATTGAAAGAAATATTATGATTATTAGATCCAACAATAACTTTAATTGACAAACACCACTAGCAATATGGGTCATTTGCAGTCACTTACAGGATAGGCTATATCAAGGTCTTAGTGTATTCATCTCTTAACAGAGAATCTCAACTCACTTATGGCTTCCATGAAGAATGTAGAATATAATGGAAGATTTGCCTGCAACTGAGTGAGTCTGAGATCCCATTCAAAAAGGAATTGGGGGACGTATGGTTTCTTTTGTCATATACTGTATCATAACTCAAGCATGAGATCAGACTAACAATTCATTTATCTACTGAATATATATTGAATATCTGCTATATCTACTAAGATTTTTTGATCCTAACTTATTCACCTTCTGCTAGGATAGCCTATGAATCCATGTGAACATCACTCACCTCTCCACATTCATTTCACAGTTTCTTTAAGGTTTCACATTTATTCTTTGCTCTTTTGTTAGTTTTCATCTCTAAAAGAAAACATCTGACATACTGTAAAAGCAGAGAGATGTATTTGGGCTCCTGGTTCAGAGGTGTCAGTGAAGCCATGGTGGGAGAGGACAGAGGAGCAAGGCAGCTCACATCGCAACAGCCAGGAGCAGAGGGAGACCGCTGCTGTGAGCTGGAGTTTTCCTTCCCCACTCCACCATCTGGGCCCAGCCAAGGAGATGCTGCACCTACAATCAGAATGGACCTTCCCCCTTACTCTATGTCTATGGACGGATCCCAGACTCATGCAGAGCGGCACTTTACCAATTTCCTAGTCCATTTCAGTCCAGTCCAGTCAGCAATCAAGATCAGCCATCATGACCCTCCTACACATTACAGATCAGGATTATCATGTTAGTCCTTGTTCTATTCTCCGACCATCTCTGTGGAGTTCAACCAACAGTGGTGACTGACTCTTCTTAATGACCTTCATTTGCCTTAGTCTCTTGGGCCCGGAAATGCTTTCCCCGTTTCTTGTATTCAGGCCACAGGTCTCTACACAAGTTAGCGGGAGTGGGTAGCGGTCCCATATTTAATAAGCTGAAGCAGACTCAATGTTATACTTTTCCAAAGACATGTTCAATCACATACACACAAAAATTAATGAGAGGTCCAATGATTTCAGAAGACTGTTCATATAATTCTGTCATTTACATATTTGCATACCTCTTTCAAAAAATTAAGAGGCCATTCTAAAAGTGGACTTTGCTTTCAGGGGTAGTCAGGAATTCCAGGCACTGAAGTTCTGCATCTTGTAGGAGAAACCGAGTATCTTCAGCTCTTTACAAAGCACCATCCTCTAGCTTCTGTCAGCAAGCAGACTCTCTTGGTAAATCTCCCTCATTTGATATCCCCTTTCTCTTGTCTTTTATTTAATTTTTTTAAAACTGGCTAAAAAGCCGGGCGTGGTGGCGCACACCTTTAATCCCAGCGCTTGGGAGGCAGAGCCAGGTGGTCTCTGTGAGTTCAAGGCCAGTCTGGTCTACAAAGTAAGTCCACTACAGCCAGGGATACACAGATAAACCCTGTCTTGAGAAACAAACAAAAAAACTGGCTAAGTTGCTTGTTCTCGCATGTTCTCTTTCCATTTTCATATTCAACATAAACAAAGACAGAAACTGAGTTCTGTCCTTGTGGCTGACCATAAGATAAGGAAAAGAGCTAATGGGCCCTTTGAATACAACCTATCAAAGACTGGCTACAACAGTACAGCTTTGGTACCCGATGGGGAGCGCACCCTAAAATTTCCAAGCACATTACCAGTCCTCAGCACTGTCCCCAAGCTAGTGATACTTTGCTACCACTGATCATCGGTTCTGTGGTTCAATCTTCACAGGTCACTATCTTGTATAAGTAGTAAATAAAGTTGATTTTTCCATTATAACAAAGAATGTAAGGCGATACAGCCCCTCTGCTGCCTATGGCATTCCTTCCTACAGCAGCCATCTCTGTGGGCCTATGGAATTTTGAGGACAGAAAGTGGTTTAAAAATTTATATTATGTTTTATTACCCAAGATTTCACCAATTAGTATAAATCTGTACTCTACTTTGGTCACAGCAAATTCAAGGTTTTTTTTTTTTTTTTTTTTTGGTTTTTTGAGACAGGGTTTCTCTGAATATCTCTGGCTGTCCTGGACTCGCTTTGTAGACCAGGCTGGCCTCGAACTCACAAAGATCCGCCTGCCTCTGCCTCCCAAGTGCTGGGATTAAAGGCGTGCGCCACCACCGCCCGGCGCAAATTCAAGTTTTAAAGTGGTATAAAAAGTATCACTAGAGCCGGGCGGTGGTGGCGCATGCCTTTAATCCCAGCACCCGGAGGCAGAGGCAGGTGGATCTCTGTGAGCTGGAGCCCAGCCTGGTCTATAAAGCGAGTCCAGGACAGTCAGGGATTGTTACACAGAGAAACCCTGTCTCCAAAAAAAAAAAGTAAAAAGAAAAAGGCAGCACTAACCGAAGCACCAGCCCTGACCACACCAGCCCAGGAAGACCTGAAGAAAGACACCCAAGCACCGTAAATAGCCACCACTACAAAGGGCGAATGTGATGGAGCGGTGGGAAAGATGGCGCACTTGGTGGAGTATGGAAGACAAAGAAAAGTGGAGGGGTTTGCACACTGTGGAGAAAGGTGGACAGGAGACTCGATGGTGATGGCAGTGAGGAACAGGCCGACTGAGAAGGGCATGGTGAGGTCCCAGCCCAGGTTGTCACCAAGAGCCATGTCTGGGTCCATGGCCCTGCGGTAGTTGGGTGTCTGTGTCGATGTCTGTGCCCAAGTGTCCACTGAAGGCCAAATGAGGTCTAGGATGTCACCAGAGACCATGTGCATGTCTGAGGGCCCTGCTCCCTCCCACAAGTAGGGGCAGGGAGACAATGGGCAGGGACACAGATGCAGACAGGCTAATCTGATTGGCCTGCACTGCCAGCTGAGGGCATGATGCTTATTTGACTCATAATTCAAAGAATGCAATCCACCGTAAAGGGGAAGGCATGGTCATAGGAGCGAGGCAGTTTGCACACTGCATCCTCTGGATGACAATGCTGGTGCTCGGCTCCCTGTCTCCTCTTTCCATTTTTATTTAGTCAGGACCTGAGTCCATTGGATGGTGTTACCCACATTCAGGGTGTGTGCTCCCTACTTAGTCAAATCTCCATGGAAACATCCTCACAGACACATCCAGAGGTTATATAGCCTAGGTGACTGCGAATCCAATCCAGTTGACAGTGAAGATTAATCAACACAATACATGTATGATTGACAGGACTAGTGAGATTTGATCTACCATTTGGCCAAAGTGAAGCGAAGACTAGATGTATTCCCACCTTGTTATATAATAAATACCTTGTTATCTCTCTCTCTCTCTCTCCTAGCACATATCTATCTATAGTTTCTAACACTATCTCATAATGGTAAGAATATTCTTTGTACGCAAGAATCTGAGCTGACTTGGATCAGGACACTAACAATGGGACTAAGCATATACATAGCAGAGATAGAACAACCCAGAGCCCAGTGTCTTCACCACAGCTAAAGTAGAAAATCTCACAACTCACAGAACACTGGCCAACCCAGACAATTTACTTCACAGGAAATTCATAGCACTAATGACTAATGATCCACATTGGTGGTGGGGGTTGTCTCAATTTCCATCTTAAATAAAAAAATAAATAAGCAACACCAAGTAGGTATAAAAAAGGAAATAAGGAGCTGGCGAGATGGCTCAGCAGTTAAGAGCACGGGCTGCAATTTCCAAAGGACTCAGGTTCAAGTCCCAGCACCCACATGACAGTTCACAGCTGTCTGTAACTGCCAGTCATGGTGGCCCATGCCTTTAATCCCAGCACTAGTGAGGCAGAGGCAGGCGGATCTCTGTGAGTTCAAGGCCAGTCTGGTCTACAGAGTGAGTCCAGGGCAGCCAGGGAAACATAGAGAAACCCTGTCTCAAAATCAAACAACAACAACAACAAAGAAATTGCCAAAAGGTGATTGCAATCAATAAAATGAATAAAAATAAGAAAAAAAGTGAGGGGCCGGGCGTGGTGGTGCACGCCTTTAATCCCAGCACTTGGGAGGCAGAGGCAGGTGGATCTCTGTGAGTTCGAGGCCAGCCTGGTCTACAAAGCAAGTCCAGGACAGCCAGGGCTGTTACACAGAGAAACCCTGTCTCGAAAAACCAAAAAAAAAAAAAAAGAAAAAAAGTGAGACACAAATTACTAGTATCAGATAAAATCAATAGCATTACCTATGCTATCAATATTCAAAAGGAATAAGAGAATGACTTCATATCAATGATTTTTGCTATGTCAATAATTTAAAGGAACAAATATCTTGAAAACTACAAATCAAAATTCACTCAACAAGTAGATAATCTTAACAGCTCTGTATCTATTAAATACACTGACTTTATAGTTGAAACTTTTCAACAGTGAAAACTTCAGAGCCTGGGATGGTAGTATACGCTTGTAATTCTGGGCCTTAAGTAGCTGGAATCACAAGAACTATGAATTGGATGTTAGGATAAGCTACATAATGAGGCCCTGTTTAAAGGCAAAAACATAATTATAAATGAAAAAAATATTAAGTGATCCTTAATAGTTTAAAAGAAAAACTCACAGAGTTAGAGGCTTCAGAAGGCTAAGAAATCAGTATCTGTTTCAGCTATTTATAGAAATCTACATTTCACTTTCATATTTAATTATACATATTCTCACAAGTGGTAGCCTCTTTGCTTACACTAAAACTAGCAACATTTTAGTTACATAAAGATCTTACCTGAATACTTATCCTTTAGGTGAGTTGCTAAGTCTGATATCTTGAGAAAGGAAGATGTATTTTTTTGAAATTTTGCTTTAAATGAAATTGCTCTTGTATCATCATCAAACAGGCATTCACAAGATGACCACAGTGTTGTATGTAATTCTAAGTCCTCTAGTATGCAGTTGCGCTGAACAAAAAGGTACTTAAATTCCCAAATATAATCTTAAATAAAAAACAAAAAGTCATCAAAATAAAGGTCTATGCTTAGAATCAGATTAAGTAGACTAACCTAATTAAATCTGCTAAATACAACTTTTGTCACTAAAGAATTTGGGCAAAAAAGACAAAATATAACCATGTGTTAAAGCAAATGAATTTAAAAGCTACACATGTTAAGATTTTTTAGAGTCTCTCGGTATAGTCGAAGCTGCTTTGAACTTTTTTACTCCTCCCACCTCTTCCTCCAAGTATGCTCCACCATACCTGGCTACATATCATCTTAATAATCATATCTAAGGATTTTTTGGACCCCTAAACAACTGCCTGTTAGAATAGCACATTCTAATTCTGAGAAATGGACATGTTATAATTCCCCGAGTAAGAACTAATTTTTGTTGCTTTGTTTCTGACAAGTAAGTCAAGTGGTCTATGCAGACAGCATCATTAGGTAGTTATTAGGCTGGTGCTGGGAACTGAGTTAGGCCTCTACCAATAACCTACAACTGGTTATCAGAAAAACCTGTGCTAGGAAATCTCCTTTTGCTTTACTGTAATTTTAGAGTTGAATATACAATAGGAAATATGATTGTTTGAGAAGAAAACCTATACTGCTGTTGTTTAAGAACTAGAACTGTTGGGCTTTTGGTAGTGTCCAGCATGCATGGGACCGGGGTTTGATTCCCAGCACAGCATAAACTGAGTGTGGTGTACACAGCTTCAATGCTAGCCACCTGAGAAGTCAAACAGGAGGATCAGAAACTCAGCATCATTGTCAACTACTCAGTGAGCTGGAGGCCAGGCTGGGCTAGTTCCTGTCTCAATGAAAACACAAACCAGTCCTTGGAAAGGTTGTTAGAATAGATACTACTGTGTCTAAATACCATTTTGTTATCATGGTTCTAGAGAAGTCAGATAAGTAAGACAGCTTCTATCAGTAAACTTTATAGGTTTTGCTTTATCAGTAAATACTGGTTATGGCAAACTTGAGGAAGTTATATTAGACAAGTTTTTTCTTTTTTTTCTGCAGATCTCTTGAGGTTTTTTTTTATACTTTATTTTTTTATTTCTTCAAGTTACATCTCAGTCACAATCCCTTCCCTTCTCCCCCTCCTGTCCCACCCTTCCACCCTCTTCCCCCCAACAGCTCCCCCTTTCAGTCCAACAAATGGTTCCTTCTCTTATAACAGTAAATACTATACAAAACAACAGAAATAAATACGCCACAATTATGAGTTAAATGGCTTAGCATACATTCCCAATGTCCAGTCCATATGTATTTGGCCCCTGACTTTAACATTCTACTATCTAACCATCTCCATGAGTTTAAAGTTCTATATCTGACTCAGCTTTCATACTAATTTGCATCACAATTTTAAAAACATCTTCTTAGATCCAGAACACCCTCTTGATTCCTAAACAACTCAAAATTTAACTATGATACTCTAGCTATCTATTCTTCAACCACCTCAGAGACTTGAGAGGGATAAATATATCTGATTATATAGGAAGTGCAGGGCCTGCATCTTCCAAAACTAAGAAATGACATATCAGTGGCTGCCTGGACAGTTCCCGTTTTCTAGACAAGTTTTTTCAATCAATTCAAATCCACATTTGAATTGTGGATTTAGGATATAATCAGATTACAAATGTTTACATAGACATAACTGTGACTTGGATAATATATAATCATAAATTGGGGATATCTGCATTACTCTGTTTAATTAGCTATGTTGTAACAGTATTTTATCATAATTTGTTGTGTATTTGAAATGGAAGATGCTTTTTAAAATAAATGCATGAAAATGGCACTCGATTCTGCATAAATTAGTTTATGCTCACCTAATTATTCTTTTGTTTGTTTATGACAGGGTTTCATGTAGGCCAGACTGGCCTCAAAATACCTATGTTCCCAAAGATAGCTTTAAATTCCTGATCCTTGTGCCTCTACTGCCCAGTGATAAAATTACAAGCACTTACTCTTTTTTTCCCCCAGACAGGGTTTCTTTGTGTGACCCGGTTGTTCTGGACTCACTTTGTAGACCAGGCTGGCCTTGAACTCAGAGAGATCTGCCTGCCTCTGCCTCCCCAGTGCTGGGATTAAATGCATGTGCCACCACACCCAGCACAAGCATTTACTCTTAAGAAGTATGATTTATGTTACTAGTGTACGTTCATTAGAACCTAAGCTATGATCAACATTTGCTGCATACAAAGCATGCTAGCTTCCTGCTAGCAATGCATATTTCAAAGGAATGAAAATTTGGGATTTCTTGCTATTCTTCCCTAAAACATCAATTGCCTTTAGTATTGAACGGTAACTACTTGGTGGTCATTTCTGATTACATAAGCTAAGTTTGTTATCCACAGAGTGTGTGAAAGCCAGCACCTACTACCAACACTGACATGGAGATGGCCTCAAGAACTGCTAAATGAATAATGATTAGCAGTTTCATTCTTTAAATGATCTTCCAAAACTGTAATTTTTTATTTATAAGGAACTATCGAGGTATTGAAGCAGATGTTGAAATTTTAAAATGATGAGGATATGAATAAATTTAGGCTTAATTAGTGAATTCAGCAAAAACAATTTATATCAAACTCCTGGATTCATAAGTTTTCAATACTAACTAAATGCCATAAAATTATCTAGCTATGTTAATAATTTATCTATTACCATAAAGTTCTTTAAAGAAATAGTCACATTAAGAGAAGAGCAATGTGTCCTTTGAGATCTCAAAATATATACACTAAAGGTTTGTTTAGCTCCAAAATATCAAAATAACTTCTTCTTTAATCCGGATTGAAAGGTAATACTTTATATATTGTCAAAAAACCAAATTTGCTCCAGTAAAAATATTACCTGAGCCCCCCCCACCAAAAAAAAAGGTAATTGTCCCAGAGTTAGGATTAGGGCAGGGCTCTGTTCTTATCTTTCCAGGAGATTTAAAGCATCCATTCAAGGAATCCAGGGACAACTGGACAACGGAAACCACAGCAGAAAACAGATCAGACACAAAAGAAGACAAGTGGCCCAGATGATCCAGCCTTGCAGACTTCTTCAATAGCAGTTTCCTCAAAAGTCTACAACCACAACAACTCAAAATCGCTAAGATCGTTCAGCTCTACAGACTGCTCCAGCCAGAACTTCAGTAAAGCTCTGAAGATCAGCTTCTGTCTATGAACTTCGTAGGACATCTAAATAGTTGAGCACAAAGGGACTGAACATCAAATGATTCTATTAACATTTTAAACCATTTTTCCATCCTTATTTAGGCCCCAAACAGGTTTACTATGTCCCAAATCAGCAGGAAGTCATTTTAAGAGACCAACGTCCCATCCCCAGAAGGTGGGGAGGGTGTCCCCCCCACCTTTGGTTATTTGATGGATATTAGAAAATATTGTTATTTAGGAGAAAATACTACAAGCTGTTAAATGGTCTTGTTAAATGGGTTTTGGAGGTTAGACCCAGGGACTTCTCTCTTTTTTTTTTCTGTATCCTTCTTTCTCTCCTATGTAGGAGTGAACAGACTTGAGAAAAATGGGACATAGACATAGTATAGGAAGGATCAAGAAAAAAGGACAGATTATTGTATATGGCCTTATACCTTTGTATATTGATACAAAATTAA
Source organism: Lophiomys imhausi (assembly GCA_907164525.1). NCBI lineage: Eukaryota > Metazoa > Chordata > Mammalia > Rodentia > Muridae > Lophiomys > Lophiomys imhausi. Next base: position 3,809,740 of record CAJQZJ010014563.1, on the reverse strand, counting down.
TATTATATTTGGCTAAATTGGTACTGATCATTGTATATTAATGCAAAATTAAGATTGTATTGGGCTACATCGGTATTGATCTTTGTATATTGATACAAAATTAAGATTATATTTGGCCACATTGGTATTGATCTTTGTATATTGATACAAAATTAAGGGTAATGCTTCTTAAAGGTATTGTTCCTAGTAATGCTTAAAAATGAAATGTAAAGTTTTGACCTCTTGCTACCAATCGTCATAAACTGTTTAGGATAATTAAGAAATGCAAACTAATAGTCATGCAAGCGTGTCATTTTGTTAGTTACTATGACAGTCTATCACAGTTATTTTCTAAGCTACTCAGAAATCAAGTTGCTAAGAGACAAGCAATATTTGCTTATCTAAATATAAGAGATAGATAGGGCATCTTCAAAAACCTCAAGAGATCTGCAGAATATGGCATTCAAAGATGTTTTCTTAACTTAAGATTTTTATATCAAGACATGTCAGCTCCTGAAAGCACCCCCTATTCTACTCCAAGTAGAACATGAGCATCGAAGAATCTCCAGTGGGAGATGATTGAATTGGTGGTAAGCCTTTCTCTTGACGGGAAAAACCCCTTGCTTCAACTGTAGACAGACTGCTGTCCAAAAAGGACAAAACTTGGAAGCAGGTAAGTCGACAGCCTAGCTCTGCCAAGACAGGGTGGGTAAGTCCTTCATAATTCCTGCTCTACAATCAATGTCTGTCAGAGAAATGGGGCCAAACGACTGAAGATTGATGCTGTAATGTATGGAGAGAAAATGGGAACTGTCCAGGCAGCCACTGATATGTCATTTTTTAGTTTTGGAAGCTGCAGGCCCTGCACTTCCTATATAATCAGATATATTTATCCCTCTCAGGTCGCTGAGGTGGTTGAAGAATAGATAGCTAGAGTCTCATAGTTAAATTTTGAGTTGTTTAGGAATCAAGAGGGTGTTCTGGATCTAAGAAGATATTTTTAAAATTGTGAGGCAAGTTAGTATGAAAGCTGAGGTAGATATAGAACTTTAAACTCATGGAGATGGTTAGATAGTAGAATGTTAAAGTTAGGTGCCAAATACATATGGACTGGACATTGGGAATGTATGCTAAGCCATATAACTCACATAATTGTGGCCTATTTATTTCTGTTGTTTTGTATTGTATTTATAGTTATAAGAAAAAGAACCATTTGTTGGACTGAAAGGGAGAGCTGTTGGGGGGAAAAAGAAATACCTTGAACTAAAAAAAACAAGGGAAGAGGATGGGGGGTTGAGGGGAAGGAAGGTGGAAGGGTGGGACTGGAGGGGGGAGTAGGGAGGGGATTGTGATTGAGATGTAACTTGAAGAAATAAAAAATAAATTATTAAAAAAAAAGAAAATAGCAATGTGTTCTGCTACACCACCACTCTACCTCTGACCTACATTTTGTTTAGCATGCACTAGACTCGTGGTCATGGCTGAGATAGGATGGTCAGTGATCTTGTCTGTCACCGATACATGTTTGTCAAATTTCACAACTGGACAAACATCTGTCACTATTTGATCATAACATAAAAGTGAGACTTATCTCAAATCCTAGTTACAGGCTATTAATGATTAAGAGACAATGAGACAGATCCTACCTCCAGATAAGCACTTAGACAGAAGTTTGGAATGCAACATTAACTCATTCAGGTATGAAATAATGAATCAGTTGATTAATGTCTAAATTATTTTGCAGAGTAAGGTAACTCAAAAGCCACTAATTGAACTATCTCAGAATTTCACAGTAGAGAAGGAAGACACCGGACTAATTTATTGAAATATCAATCTCTTTTAATCTAATGCAGCATAAATTATTAACTTGTGCTTTTAAAAAATGCACCACTGGACCATACTTTTTAAATAAACATTCTATAATGGCTAAGAGCTCACATTTTAAACTGGAATAAAAACCCAAAATACAGTAATTAATTCAATAGGAACTTGAAAGACTTAATGTACCCTCCTAAGATCTGCCTTCTGACAGAATTTATTCATAAGAACACTCAGACTGAAAAAAATTAAACCACAGATACTTCTCTAGAATTAAAAATTTTTTAAACATCTCTAAGGGGCTAGAAAGATGGCTCAGCAGTTAAAGTGTATACTGCTCTGCAAAAGACCAAATGTTCCAACACCCACAGCAGTCAGCTCTAACTCCAGCCCCAAGAAATATGATGCCCTTGTCGAGACTCCTGAGGCACCTGTACTCACATGCAAATACCCACATATGGAGACACACACACACACAATTTAAAATAATAAAAATACATATTCTTAAAAAAGAAAATTATTTGGAAGAGATGTTTTTACTAATGTCCTCGTATAGTAATCATGAAAACATTCAACTCTTTATTTTGTCACCATTAATTACAAAAGACTATCTAAGTTGCTTTAAGTATAAAATTATAGCAAGAGAAATTTTCAGGGGAGCACTCAATCATTATTATTTCAATCATTATTATCATTCAATCATTATTATTTCAGTACTCTCTTCTGAGTCTCTGAACCTCAGACAAATAAACATTAATCATTTACCAAGATATAAATAGTTTGAATGCTTTTTTTCAGTGTATTTACCTTTTTTCCTTTGAAGCTGAGTATACCAGGCTGCTCCAGGACCCCACAATACAAGCACATAATGTTGACCTTGAGCCTGTTCCACTGTTAACAGAATTTTCCTTTGCTTCTGTCCTCTATAACAATATAATGCCTCTGGAAAAGGAAAAGGAACATTCTAGTTGGTATTATTCTGCTTGGGTGACACCGCAGTATGTCATGCTAAGTACATAGTGATACCCAAATGATACACTAAGATGGTCTTGTATATTAGCATTTATAAGCTAAAATTGAAGAGCCACTTAAAACATTTACCTGTCAATACTGTGACATCCAACACTCTGAGCATGGCATGGACTAGCGTATAAGGCTGCAGCTGCTCCAATTCCACAAACTCTACAGTGTTCATTTTCTGAGGCTGCCTCAGAGGCAGATCTTTGAGATAGGAATGTTTTGAAGACACATATGTCAGTAAGTCCTGAAGTATAACATTGGCAACTACACTGGAATCTAAGGAAGCAAAAAAACACAAAAACACAGACAGAGGATGATGTCATATTTTGTGGGTAATCATAAGTGGGAAGACCACAGCTGTGGTGGTTTGAATAAGAATGGCACCACAGGCTCATATATTTGAATTCTTAGTCATAGGGAGTGGCGCTACTTGAAAAGGGTTAGAAGGCGTGGCCTTGTTGGAGGATGTGTGTGTCACTGTGGGTGGGCTTTGAGGTTTCAAAAACCCATACCAGGCCCAGTAGCACTCTTCCTGCTGCCTGAAGATCTGGATGTAGAATTCTCAGCTACTTCTCTAGCACCATGTCTGCCTGTGTGCCACCATGATCCCCACCAAGATTATAATGGACTCTGAAACTGTAAGCAAGTCCCAATTAAATGTTTTTCTTTTATAAGAGTTGCCAGGGTCATGGTGTCACTTCTCAGTAATAGAACAGTGACTAGGACAACTGCTCTCATCTTTAAGAGTAAGAGATAGTTAATTATGAAACCATCTTTGAGTGATGGTCCAGGAACACAGATTTAGGATCCCAAATTCCATGTTACATGTAGAAGCAGTCTCATGAAGTTTTAATGATTTCACTAAAGAAAGCTACAAATCAATTTTAAAATATATTGGCTGTAGGGCTGGAGAGACGGCTCAGTGATTAAGAGTACTGGCTGCTCTGTAGAAGACCCAGGTGGTTCCCAGCATCCACATGGAAGCTCACAACTATCCATAACTTCAGTTCCAGAGGTTCAATGCCCTTTCTGGCCTCCTCAGACACATGGTACACATACATACATGCAGGCAAAACACCCAAACACATAAAACTAATAAATTAAAAAAATTAAATATTATTATTTTATTATTATATCAGAAAGGCAAGTACAGCAAGATGGGGGAAACTTTTCTACAGCCAGGATGCTATTTGATGACATGCTCAGTTTTGGGGTTGAGAAGCTAGTAGTATGCTGAGTTATTAGATTCCAAAGAGTTTTTTATCTATCAGTTACAAGATATGGATTCTATTTTGAAACACAAATGGTCAAGGAGTGGCCATTCCAGAGGGCTAGAACTAGTCCCCAAATAAGTAATTAGCCTCTGAACTTCCAATGTTCCAATGTCATCACAATACTGAAATTCTTGTTATTTTGGTTGTGAGCTTAGCCTATAATAGCTGAGCCATCTTTCCAGCCCCACAGTACTAAAATTCTAATTGGTCAGTCAGTCTCTGCAGATACAGCTTCTTTTAAGGAGTTTTTGTTCACACTACACACATATTTTCTTTGAACTATATTTTATGTTGTGATATATAAATATATATGAAACACTATTTAATTTCTATAAAATATGTAACTTATTCTTGACTCAGTTTAGACCAAAAGATAAAGGTTGATATTATTAGGCAATAGAAACTTATAATCTCCAAGAAATTCATTCTGTTCCCAATTTATAACCAGGCTCAGATTTGCCATTACCTTTTATTCTTCCATGATCCTGAAACTATCTAGTGGGCTCCCTAGTCTCTAGAGTCTAATTTGTTCCCATCTTCCCCAGCTATCCTAACAACAGTCCTTCAACAAGCCCCTTAGCACATCACTTTTGAAATACCCACCAAGTCACCCAACAGACCCTCCTGAACCTGCCGCCCTCCACCATCCCAAGCTTAGGATGCTGCCCTTATCACTTTCAAGTTGTCACACTTGTCCTCTTCCCATCCAAATTCCACACAGCACAGCAACCACACATACACAAGATTTTTCCTCCTATTCTCATTTAAGCATGTGTTACATGGTAATGTTTCTTTCAATTTTAAGAACAGCCACTTAATTCTTCAGTAATAATACCATTTAAGTGACTTAATCTTCTGTTTTAATGGGTTTTTTTTTAGATTATTTTATGTACATGACTGTCTTACTGTCCATCACATGGGTTCCTGGTACCCACAGTGTGTCAGATACCCTGGAACTGGATTTACAGATGGTTGTGAGCTACCATATGGGTTCTGGGACTCAAAACCAGAATATATCTTAGTCACTGAGCCATTTCTCCAGACCCTGTTTTAAATTTTGTTGAGACAAACTTTACAACTTTACATACAATATAATATACATATTTAGAAGCATTGATTAAACCCATAAGATGCTCAGCAGGTAAAGGAATTTACTATCAAACCCGATGAACTTCATTCTAATACCAGAAATTACATGGTGGAAGGAGAGAACCAACTCCCATAAGCTGTCTTCTGAATTCCACACAGGTATCCCACCCCCACAAACTAACTAACTAACTAAATATTTAAGAGTATGGATTAATGAACTTTGTTGATCAAATTTAAATTTTCCTAAAGGAAAGGGAGCTATGTTCACGTACATGACAGACTTATGTGCCAAAAGAAGATATTATCCATATATATATATATTTAGAGAGAGAGAGATATATAAATAGATATATTTGTTTTTTAGAAATATATATATCTTGTTTTTTGGGAATATATATATTGTTTTTTTAGAAATCAAGTTTATAAACTAATTTATGATGATTCTTCCTTCTTTTCTCCCATTAACATGGCCATCTGTCATCTACTCCATCTGCTACACTAACATCTAATTATTTACTCACTCACCAGAGGATCATCCACTATGTGACACGCACTATACCAGGTGCTAAAGACACAGAGAAAAAAAACACATCACAATCTCAACCCAGGAGTTACTCATTGACCTAGAGACAGCTGGTGACAAACACTAGGCATAGAATGTAAACTGAGGACATGGCTGTCTCTCAGTAAACTGCTTACCTAGCACTTGGGTGGCCCTGGGCTCTATCCTCAGAACCATAAATGGTCAGGAAGGATAGAAGAAGGGGGAAGGAAAACTCAGAAAAAGCATTCCTGAAAATACAAACAGAAAAAGAACTACCTAGAAAACAGTTAATTAGAATCTCCACGGAATAAACTGGAGAAAGATGGATAACAGCTATGAGAAGAGGTGGGTGATCACTGAAAATCTCTAGTATAACAGCAAGGCAGAAAAGTGGTCTGGGAGCTCCCATCCCCACAAAGGCAGTGGCTGGAGGCATCCTTAAGACAAAGAGCCACCCAAACTAGTCACTGTGCTCTCAGTAACAGATATTTTATATTTTTGGTTGTGAGCCTAGCCTTTAACGGCTGAGCCATCTCTCCAGCCCAGTAACTGATATTTTAAAGAGAAGAAGGGAACAAAAGTTTACATGACAACAAGGAAGAACAGATGTCCCAGGAAAAGCCTCTGCTCTCAGCATTTGACTAGAGCATCAGCAAGACATTGGTTTAAAAAGATCTCTACAGCTTCAGTGGCTTGGTGCTTGAGGCCCTCAGTGAATCACATTCCTGGGACCCTAAGAGCAAATGTCATGGGACTAGACTTTGAATCCTGGACAGAAGAATACTTCTAGGTTGAGGGGAAGAAGCATGGGATTAAAACTGCACAGCTCAGGCTGGAAAGATGGCTCAATGGTTAAGAGAAATGGCTGCTCATCCAAAGAATCCATGTTCAAGTCTAGCACCCTTGTGGCAGCTCACAGCAGTCTGTAACTCCAGTTCCAGGGAATCCAATGACCTCTTCTGGCCTCTGCAGGCTCTTCATGCATGTGATGTGCGAACTGACATGCAGGCAAAACACATACATATAAAATAAAATATAAATCTTTGAAAAAAAAAAAGAAAAAATTTTGTAGCTCAATGAAAGAAATCCAGCCAAAGGCAGGGCCTGTGGGGTAACACAGACAGACACAGGTTCCAAGAAACATCAGTAATGACATCTGTAATGGGATCAGTATTCTCAACAGGACACTTGAGTGACTGTCCAGAGGTATGTATGACCAGCATTTACAGCTGTACGTGTGAAGGACCACCTACTGACAGACTAGGATCTGTGACCCAACCTCAGCATAGCAAAAGACTGCCTAGACAAGAACAGCATGCATGTCCTGACCCTAGAAGGGCCACAAGGAGGGGTGATCAGGATCTGTGACCAAATCCACAATGGACTACACACTTACACCTCAACTATACCATAACAAGGCTCCAATTGAACATTCAAAGTTCCTCCTTTGAAAAATACAGCAAATAAAAACAGCAACAAATCCAAGCAAGAAATAAAAACTCAGATGCATAAATCCTAATGCAATAATTATATATGTATACATAAACAATGCAGCATAACTCCCCCCCAAAATCACCAATACTCAAGTAATAGCCTCCAGTGAGCGTGAACTACATGAAATCCCAAAGAAATCAAAAGATGTTTAAAAGTCAAAGAAGAAAATTCCTGAATGAATCCCAAAACAATACACAATGCGGGGAGAAGCTGAATGAAATAAGAAAGTTCATACTGATAGAAAAGAAGAATCTTGTGGTGGAGGTTTGGATTTCTTTTGAACACATTTATGTTGAATTATTATGTAAAAGTTGTGGGAGTGCTTCTGAAGAACAGTCTAATAAAAGGGGCATATGAAATCAGCCTAGATGACTTGCTCCTGTGGGGAACACCCGGGAGAGTGTATGATCTTAGAACAGGTGTACCTCGGGAGGAGGGCATAAGGTTGGCCAATGAGAAAATATCCTGATGCATAAGTAGAGACAGTGTAGAAAAAGGAAGGCCCGAGAAACTGGAGGGCTTTTTGCTTGGTATTGTTTCACATCGATGCTCATCGTTGCTTCACTTCCAGACAGTGCCCTGCCAAAGGCTGTGGCTGCCACAGACCTGGGGATGGTAACTGTCATCGCTGAGGGAAAAGGCCCAACCCCAAGCTCAACTGTGCCAATGGCCTGCACCTAGGCCAATGGACAGTGAAGACACAGCAGCCTCCAGTGACAGACAGCAATGGCTAAACTCCTAGGCCAAGCTAGTTTACCACCTGCCCAAGGTGGCAAGCTCGGGCAGGCAAGAGCCCATGGAGCAGGACCTGCCTATATGAGGTTTGGAAAAGCTGGATGGCCTGAAGAGACAGCAGAAGCAAACAGGGGTGTGGCACCTGCTCCATTTAGCTTTGATGGAGGAGGCCTTGACCCCAAGCAGAAATGAGGTGGCAGCCATCACAATGCCAGAGCCGGGTGACCACTGCACCAGCTGCTGGTTACTGTGTTCCCTGTGTATGCTTATTTGGATAGATGCTGACCAGTTGCCATCAAGGACCTGTGTACCTTTTAAAGTGCCTAGGGTTGGTTGGTTGGAAGGTGTTTAGAGATAATAATAAATGTAATAAAAGGTAGGCCTACAGAATCGCAAAAATAGAACTACTGAGGAAAAATCAGCTGAAATATTGGAAATAAAAACACAGTAAGTTAAATAAAAAGTTCAGTGTAAGCCTCCTCAATAGAAAACATCAGACAGAGGACCAGATGAGCTTAAAGGCAAAGCAGAAGATTTTGAATATTCTAAAAAGGAAAGAGATACATTAGTAAGAAGGCAAGAATGGCACATGCAAGCCATATGGGACTTTAAAAGGATCAAACCTTAGAATCATGGGCATTGGAAGAGAAAGCTTTCATTCTAAAGGCATAGACAACATTTTCAACAAAATTACAGCAAAAAATTTTCACTCAATTATCGGAAAAGATGTCAATCCAAACACAAGAGGCATTTAGAACATTAAATAGACAAAATCACCAAAGACCTTCCCTTATCATATTAAACTACTGAATATATATATATATATATATATGGAACAAAGACAGCATATTGAAAACAGCAAGAAAAAAGTACAAAGTCACATATGAAGATAGGTGCTATTCATGATATTGATCACATAACATATGATATTGAAATAACAATAAATTTCTCAACATTTCTTTTAAAAAGCTTTAAAAGAAATGATGCATTTCAAGACTATTATATCCTCAAAGCCATATATCATAATTGAAGGAGGAGGAAAAACTTCCCATAATAAAATCAGGCTAAAAGGAATTCATGACCACTAAGCCAGCTCCACAAAAGATACTTGAAGGAATCATTTGGACTGAAGACTTGAAAAGACACATACACCAATAAAACCACAGGAGAGAACAAACTATGCTTGAATAAGATTAAACAAGAGAGGAATAGAAAAATACCAACCACTATACAATCAACAAAGAAGAGAGAACTAATACTTCTCAATAGTAACTCTGAATATAAATGGTTTCAATTCCCCAGTCAAGACCCAGACTAGAAGACTAGGTTAAAAAGGACAGGTGTGGTAGTTTTAATTGTCAACTTGACATAATCTAGAATCACCCCAAAGAGCCTCAATGAGGGACTGTCTACAGGCTGACTTGTGGGCACGCCTGGGGGATTGTCTTGATGGTTAGCTGATGCAGGAAGGAAAACCCACTGTGGGCACGCCTTAGGTTTGGGTCCCGCACACTGAAAAGTGGAGAAACTGGAATTATGAGCTAAAATAAGCCCTTTCTCCCCTAAGTTGTTCCTTGTCAGAATATTTTATCACATCGAAAGAAATGAAACTAGGCCAGCAGGATACATCTATTTGTTGCTTCCAAGAAACGGTCCTCACCATAAAAAGGAAGGCAAAACCCTAGGGCAACGGGCTGGGGATCTAGCTCAGTTGGTAAAGTGCTCTCCTCACAAACATGAAGACCTGAGTCCAATCCCCAGGCCTCAGTGAACACATAAAAGCCCCAGGCATGTAGCTATGCTTGTGATTCCAGTGCTGGGGAGACAAGAGATAGGAAGATCTCTAATGCCTGCTAGTCAGCCAGTCTAGCCTAACTGGTGAACTTGGGCCAACAGGAAACCATGTTTCAAAGAAGATGTACACTTCTGAGGAAATCACCCAGAGTTGCCTTCTAGCCTCCATATGGAAGTGGATATACAAACATGTACCTCACCCCTCCCCATGAACACATGCACACATATATGCATTTTTAAAAACTTTTTTTGAGACAGAGTCTTTCTATGGAGCCCTGGCTATTTTGCAACTTAACTATGTAAACCAGGCTGACCTGGAACTAAGCCTCTCCCTCCCAAGTGCTGAGATTAAAGGTGTGTGCCACCACTCCACTCCAGGCTTCTATGTTTTAAATTAATGTTAAATTTATAAAAAACAGTTGCAAACATAGTATAAGGTCCCCTTATACTCCTCATTTTATGTCCTCTAATGTGAACACTTCACAAATCATACAATAAACTTTTTTTTTCTTTTTTAGGTTTTTTGAGACAGGGTTTCTCTGTGTATCCTTAACTGTCCAGAACTTACTTTGTAGACCAGGCTGGCCTTGAACTTAGAGAGATCCGCCTGCCTCTGCTTCCCGAGTGCTGGGATTAAAGGCGAGTGCCGCCACGCCCAGCAGTTACAGACAGCTGTGAACTGCCATGTGGGTGCTGGGATTTGAGCCCAGGGCCTTTGGAAGAGCAGTCAGTGCTCTTGACCAGTGAGCCATCTCTCCAGCTCCCTACAATAAACTTTTTGACTTTATTATTCTACTAATAGTAACACAATGACATTAAATATTAAATACCAATGGACCCTTATCAATCCTTAAAACTATTTGTTTCACAAGCACAATTAATACTGTAAAGTCATACTACAAAATTTAATAATTAAAAATAAGAGTGAATTAAATTATAAAAATACCCCTAATAAATATCCTTACCAACTATAAGGAATATGAGCTAATGAAAATACATTAAAGATATCATGAACCATGATGGAAAACTGAGATTTCATATAGATGACATTCATATATTCTTACAACAAAGCACACACCTTTACAAGAAGCTAGCAACTCCAGGGAGTTCTTCTGAGGCAAGATTTAGTTTTCACATGACTATGGTCAGATTAGCATACCTAAGTTCTAATTCTTATGAAACACATTCATGCTCTACAATCAATGTCTGTCAGAGAAACGGGGCCAAACGGCTGAAGATTGATGCTGTAATGTATGGAGAGAAAATGGGAACTGTCCAGGCAGCCACTAGTATGTCATTTCTTTTTTTTTTTTTTTTTGGTTTTTCGAGACAGGGTTTCTCTGTATATCTCTGGCTGTCCTGGACTCGTTTTGTAGACCAGGCTGGCCTCGAACTCACAGAGATCCGCCTGCCTCTGCCTCCCAAGTGCTGGGATTAAAGGCGTGCGCCACCACCGCCCGGCTTGTCATTTCTAAGTTTTAGAAGCTGCGGGCCCTGCACTTCCTGTATAATCAGATATATTTATCCCTCTCAGGTCTCTGAGGTGGTTGAAGAATAGATAGCTAGAGTCTCATAGTTAAATTTTGAGTTGTTTAGGAATCAAGAGGGTGTTCTGGATCTAAGAAGATGTTTTTAAAATTGTGAGGCAAGTTAGTATGAAAGCTGAGTAAGATATAGAACTTTAAACTCATGGAGATGGTTAGATAGTAGAATGTTAAAGTCAGGTGCCAAATACATATGGACTAGACATTGGGAATGTATGCTAAGCCATATAACTCTCATAATTGTGGCCTATTTATTTCTGTTATTTTGTATTGTATTTATTGTTATAAGAGAAAGAACCATTTGTTGGACTGAAAGGGGGGAGCTGTTGGGGGAAAAAAGATATACCTTAAACTTCAAAAAACAGGGGGGAGAGGATGGGGGGTCAAGGGGGAAGAGGGAGGGAGGGTGGGACTGGAGGGGGAGTAGGGAGGGGAATGTGATTGAGATGTAACTTGAAGAAATAAAAAATAAATTAAAAAAAAGAAACACATTCCGAGCCCATAAAAGTAAACAGAGTATAGAATATTCTTCACTGCATATACACCTTTTTCTAAACATTTAAAGTATTCAGTTTGCCTTAGGTATATTTCTTGAATTCAAAATTGCTGAGATTTCTAGAGATGATCTTTTCATGTCTCACAGCCTAGACATGATCTTGAAGACAGACTACACCCTCTCAAAACCACTCTTTTATGATTTTACTAGCATGAAGCATTCCAGTTTATCTTCTAAGTACAGCAACTGACACACGTCTACAGGTGACACAGCATCTCTAAGGCCCTTTTTATTTACAAAGAACAAGACTGAAATTTGACAGCACTTAACATCTGGATGATTCAGGAGAATATTAAATTCCTTTTTAGCCACTAGCATCAATCTGTCGCTACTACCAATATACAAAAAATGGCTTTCCCCTCTTTAAGGAGTGTTTCCAGAGACTTCTGAATCTCCCTTCACTTGACATGTGAAACATCATAAAGAGCTAACTAGAAGATCTGAGTTTTGGTACACTGAATCCTATTTTAGAAATATACCTGGACATCGAACACTATAAAATTAGTTTGTTAAAGATTGTTCTTTGAGCCGGGCAGTGGTGGCGCACGCCTTTAATCCCAGCACTTGGGAGGCAGAGGCAGGCGGATCTTTGTGAGTTCGAGGCCAGCCTGGTCTACAAAGCGAGTCCAGGACAGCCAGAGATATTCAGAGAAACCCTGTCTCGAAAAACCAAAAAAAAAAAAAAAAAAAAAAGATTGTTCTTTGGCCACTATCCAGCACAAGGCACAAAACATGAACCTCCATCTTCCTCAGGAAACCTGAAAGTCTGTCTAGTTCTCAACAGTTGGATTTAAATATTTACAAAGTAGCTGATCTTTGAAGGTCGTCTGGTGGGTCCAGCAGCTGTGAGGAACAGCAGTGGGTACACTCACTCTCCGTCTCTGAATATGGTAATCTGGTGTGGGGTTGGGGATGCTTGACCTTCTCTGCACCTCCATAAAGACGTCCTGAGCAAAGCCACCTCAACAGGCTGGGAGCACTGGCAACTTCTATATTATTAAACTGTTGATCTTGCTGAAATTTTACATAGTTTCCCACTAAAATATATCATTTTTCTTCTATGTAGATCCCTGTACAAAGTCCACATCACATTAGCTGCAATTTCTCCTTATTCTCCTCCAGGCTGTGCCAATCCTCAGTTCTTGTTTTGCTTTTTATCTCATGGTCTTGATACTGCTGAAGAACACTGATCAATACATTATGAAATGTTCCTTCATGTGGGTTTCTCCAATGTTTTACTATGATTGGAATAATTACGCATCTTTGGAGCCTACGGAGATAGCTAAGTCAGTAAAATCTTTGCTGTGCAAGCATCAGGACCTGGTTTTGGATTCTCAGAACCCATGTAAACACCAGACACCCACATCTGTAATGCTAGCATTGGAGAGGCAGAAACATATGGATTTCTACACCTCATTGCCAGCCAGCTTAGCCAAATTGATAAGCTCCACATGCAGTGAGAAACCCTATCTCAAAAACTAAGGTAGACAATGATTGAAAAAGGCGTTCAATGTTGACTTCTTGCCACCATGCACTCATGCACATGTGCACCCATAAACACCTAAATATAACATACAGACTCTACAAAAACACAAAAGATTACGCATCTTTGGAAAAAAATACAGAATTACTCTGTGTCCTTACAAAGCACAACATTAAAGAATTCAGACACGATTCCTTTGGGAAACACATAGTTTCATTTTTCACATGTGGATTATTAATCATTAGACATTTATCTTTCTACATTGTGAGTTTGAAGCCAGCTTGCAATATAAGACGGTCTCTAAAAATAACTAAACAAAAAATAAAACAAGGATGGGGCCAAGATGGCGGCGACCTACACTGATGCATTTTGAACGTGGGGAAAAAAGAGCCATAAAAAACAGAGAGTTATTGGGCACTGTGCAAAAACCGGAGGGGCTAGACCCCCCCCCGCCCCCGGGAACACTCACAGCTCCCAAGGGACTGTTAAAAGTCCCAGGGCAAGGCTCTCTCCCCATCTCTCGCAGACACGGAAGCCACTAAACCCGGGATTCGGGAACTCCCATTTGGAGAGGTGCCTGGTAAGATCGACCCCAACTCACAGCAGGCAGGATCAGAGGCCACTTGGCGTTAGTTCACTAGCCTATTGGACCACCCACACCTCAGGTAGAACTTATACCCACTTAAAAAACTTTGCAAGATAGTGGAAGTCTTAGCAAGGAACAAACAGGGGGCTCAGCGGGTGGTCCGCAGCCACTCGTGAAGCGGAGGGCGGGAGGTTCCGAGAGAGCGCGGGAAGACGGGAACACAAAGGCGGGTGGGAGGGGCCGAATCCCGCGCACTCACGGCAGCGCAGATGGGGAGTGAGCCGGGCTGGCAGGGCCAAATCCCCGCGAACCCATGGCAGGACAACTGGGGAGAGAGCCAGGCGTGGGCGGGGCCAGGGATCCGCTGAGCTGCTGGGGCGAGAGGACCACTCAGGCGGCCGGAGGATCCGGGGGCTCAGTGCTCCCACGGCCGAGCAGCCAGGGAGGGAGACCCGCAGCTGCGCAGACAGGGAAGGAATCAGGCACAGAGGCCAGGCCTATGGCGAGAAGCCTAGTGAGAAACCAGAAATCGGGACCATAGCTGTATTCTGGAAAATCCAGACATATTAGGTGTGGAGTCAGACCCTGTCAGCCTCCGTGACGACAAACAAAGCCCACAGAATCTGTGCCTGGGCAAACAGGTCCATACCATCAGAACCATTACATGCTTTTAACTCAGAGTGCAACATAGAGAAGTCTGAATTGGGAGCAGTGAAACAATCCCGGTCCATTACTCACAACCTGGGAATAGGCTGCACCAGCTCACAGTGCCTCAGGCGATTAAAACCACAGTGACCCTGAAATCCCCCTGTAAGCAACGACAGATAGCCAAGTAACTCGTCCCCTGCACCAAATCATCCACTGTGGATCCAAGCACAGAAAACGACAAGAACAGACAGCTAAACGCATCCAATGGCCAAAGGTCAAAAAAAAAAAAAATAGAAATCAAGGAAATATGACTCCAACAAAGCAGAATTATCCTAGCTCATCCAATTCGGATGACCTCACACCAACAGAAACACATGAAAACGTTGACAATTCTGCATTATGGGAAGTGATAGAGTCCCTGCAAGAAGAACTTAAATCTATGAAGGAATTCAAAGAAGCCACAATTCTACAACTCAAAACAAGGAACAACACCATTAAAGAGCTCCAAGCCAAGGTGACAGAGCTTGAACAGGAAAAGGAAAAAGCAAAGAAAGATTTTCATACAAAAAACAAGCAAGCTGGAGAAGGAAATGTACAAAACGAACAAAACCATACAAGACATGAAAACAGAAATAGAAACAATAAAGAAAACACAGTCAGAGTTAAAAGAGGAAGTGGAGAACCAAGGGAAGAGAACAGGAACTACGGATGTGAGTATCAACAATAGGATGCAAGAGATGGAAGACAGGATCTCAGGCATGGAAGATTCAGTGGAAGAAATCAGTGCAACATCCAAAGAAAATGAGAAAGCTAAAAAATCTCTCACCCACAACATCCAAGAAATGACTCAATGAAAAGACGGAACCTAAGAATTATAGGTATAGAGGAAAGAGAGGACTCCCAACTCCAAGGTCCAGGAAATATCTTCAACAAAATCATGGAGGAAAACTTCCCAAACCTGAAAAAAGAGATGCCAATAAAAATCCAAGAGGCTTACAGAACACCAAACAGATTAGACCAGAAAAGAAATTCCTCTCGCCACATAATAATTGAAACACCAAATGTACAGAACAAAGAAAGAATATTAAAAGCTGTAAGAGAAAAAGGTCAAGTCACATACAATGGCAGACCTATCAGAATTACACCTGACTTCTCTTCAGAAACTTTAAAAGCTAGAAGGGCCTGGTCAGATATACTACAAGTCCTGAGAGATCATAGGTGCCCAGCCAGACTACTTTACCCAGCAAAACTCTCTATCAACATAGATGGAGAAAACAAGATATTCCATGACAAAATCAAATTTAAACAATACCTACCCACAAACCCAGCCCTACAGAAAATCCTAGAAGGAAAATCCCAACCCAGAGAAGGAAACTCAACCGAAGAAAACAAAGGGAATAGAAAACCCCTCAGCAACTAAACCAAAAGACGCACAGGACCACCACCTATACCAAACTAATGGGAAATAACAACCCCAGGTCACTAATATCCATCAACATCAATGGACTCAACTCCCCAATAAAAAGACATAGGTTTACAGAGTGGATCCGCAAGCAAGACCCTTCCTTATGCTGTATACAAGAGACACATCTAACTACGAAAGATAGACACTGCCTCAGAGTAAAGGGCTGGGAAAAGGTTTTCCAAGCAAACGGACCCAGGAAGCAAGCTGGAGTAGCCATCCTAATATCAAACAAAACAGACTTCCAACTGAAGTTAATGAAGAAAGACAAAGAAGGGCACTATATACTCATTAAAGGGAATATTCATCAAGAGGAAATCTCAATGCTGAACATCTATGCCCCAAATACAAAGGCACCTACTTTCGTAAAAGAAACACTTCTAAAACTTAAAGCGCACGTCGATCACAACACATTAGTAGTGGGAGACATCAACACCCCACTCACAACAATGGACAGATCATCAAGACAGAAGACAGAGAAATATTGAGTCTAACAGAGATCATGAAACAAATGGACCTAACAGATATCTACAGAACATTTCACCCAAACACAAAAGAATACACCTTCTTCTCAGCACCACATGGAACCTTCTCCAAAATCGACCACATAGTTGGTCACAAGGATAGTCTCAATAGATACAAGAAAATTCAAATAACACCTTGTATCTTATCAGACCACCATGGAATAAAGCTGGTCTTCAACAGCAAAAGAATCAACAGAAAGCCTACACACACATGGAAATTGAACAGCTCCTTACTGGATGACCACTGGGTCAGGGAAGAAATAAAGAAGGAAATCAAAGACTTCTTAAAATCCAATGACAATGAAGACACAACATACCCAAACCTATGGGATACATTGAAAGCTGTGCTACGAGGAAAGTTCATAGCACTAAGTGCTTTCAAAAAGAAAATTGTGACAGCTCATATTAGTGAACTAACAGCTAAGCTGGGTGAATTGGAAAAAAAAGAAACAAACACTCCCAAGAAGAGCAGAAGGCAGGAAATCATCAAACTTAGGGCTGAAATCAACAACTTAGAATCAAAAAGAACTATACAAAGAATCAATGAAACCAAGAGTTGGTTCTTTGAGAAAATCAACAAAATAGACAGACCCCTAGCCAAATTAACTAAAAGGCAAAGGGAAAGAACCCAAATCAACAAAATCAGAAATGAAAAGGGAGAAATAACAACAGACATTGAGGAGATCCAGAAAATATTCGGGCATTACTTTAAAAATCTATATTCCACTAAATTTGAAAACCTAAGCGAAATGGACAATTTCCTCGATAAATTCCACCTACCAAAACTAAATCAAAATCAGATTAACAGCTTAAACAGCCCAATAACACCCAAGGAAATAGAAACAGTCATTAATAATCTCCCAACCAAAAAAAAGCCCAGGGCCAGATGGCTTTAGCACGGAATTCTACAGGACCTTCAAAGAGGAACTAACACCATTACTTTTCAAACTCTTCCACCACATAGAAACAGAAAGAACACTGCCAAACTCATTCCATGAGGCCACTGTCATTCTGATTCCTAAACCACACAAAGACCCATCAAAGAAAGAGAACTTCAGACCAATCTCCCTCATGAACATAGATGCAAAAATACTTAATAAAATACTAGCAAACCGAATTCAAGAACACATCAAAAGTATCATACACCATGATCAAGTAGGCTTCATCCCTGGAATGCAGGGATGGTTCAATATACGAAAGTCTATCAATGTAATTCACCACATAAACAAGATGAAAGAAAAAAACCACATGATAATCTCGCTAGATGCAGAAAAAGCATTTGACAAAATCCAACACCCCTTCTGGCTAAAAGTTCTGGAGAGAACGGGCATACAAGAACCATACCTAGAAATAATAAAGGCAATATAGAGCAAGCCAGTAGCCAACATCAAATTAAATGGAGAGAAGCTTGAAGCATTTCCTCTAAACTCAGGGACAAGACAAGGATGTCCACTTTCACCATATCTCTTCAATATAGTACTTGAAGTCCTTGCTAGAGCAATAAGACAACTAAAGGAGATCAAAGGGATAAAAATTGGAAATGAAGAAGTCAAATTATCCCTATTCGCAGATGATATGTTAGTATACATAAGCGACCCCAAAAACTCCACCAAAGAACTCTTACAGCTGATAAGTAACTTCAGCAAGGTGGCTGGATACAAAATTAACTCAAAAAAATCAGAAGCCCTTCTTTATACAACAAACAAATATACCGAGAAAGAAATAAGGGAAACAACCCCCTTCACAATAGCCACAAACAACATAAAATACCTGGGGGTAACTCTAACCAAGCATGTAAAGGACCTATATAACAAGAACTTCAAGCCCCTGAAGAAAGAAATGGAAGAGGGCTTTAGAAGATGGAAAGATCTCCCATGCTCATGGATAGGTAAGATCAACATAATAAAAATGGCTATCCTACCAAAAGCAATATATAGATTTAACGCAATTCCTATCAAAATACCAACACAATTCTTTATAGACCTGGAAAAAGCTATTCTCAACTTCATATGGAACAACAAAAAGCCCAGAATAGCTAAATCAATCCTGTACAATGAAAAAACATCTGGAGGTATCACCATCCCAGATTTCAAGCTGTACTACAGAGCAACAGTAATAAAAACAGCATGGTACTGGTATAGAAACAGACCAGTGGATCAATGAAATCGAATTGAAGACCCAAACATGGACCCACACACCTATGGCCAACTAATCTTTGACAAAGAAGCCAAAACCGCACAATGGAAGAAGGACAGCATCTTCAACAAATGGTGCTGGTCCAACTGGATGTCCACTTGCAAAAGAATGAAATTAGACCCATACCTATCACCTTGTACAAAACTTAATTCCAAGTGGATCAAAGACCTTAACATAAGGCCGGCCACACTAAAGATACTAGAAGAA
Source organism: Lophiomys imhausi (assembly GCA_907164525.1). NCBI lineage: Eukaryota > Metazoa > Chordata > Mammalia > Rodentia > Muridae > Lophiomys > Lophiomys imhausi. The sequence goes on along the minus strand of CAJQZJ010014563.1, from coordinate 3,790,787 downwards.
AAAGTAGGAGAAACCCTCGAACTCATTGGCACAGGTGACAACTTCCTGAACAGAACACCAACTCAGGACCTGAGATCAACAATCAATAAATGGGACCTCATGAAACTGAAAAGCTTCTGTAAGGCAAAGGACACTGTCATTCGAACAAAATGGCAACCAACAGACTGGGAGAAAATCTTCACCAACCCCACATCTGATAGAAGGCTATTATCTAAAATCTACAAAGAACTCAAGAAACTAAATGCCAAGAAACCAAATAATCCAATCAAGAAATGGGAGATGGAGCTAAATACAGAATTCACAAAGGAGGAATCCCTAAGGGCTGAGAGACACCTGAAGAAATGTTCAACATCCTTAATCATCAGAGAAATGCAACTCAAGATGACCCTGAGATTCCACCTAACACCTGTTAGAATGGCTAAGATAAAGAGCTCAAATGATAGCGCATGCTGGCGAGGGTGTGGAGAAAGGGAAACCCTACTCCATTGCTGGTGGGAGTGCAGGCTTGTGCAACCACTATGGAGGTCTGTCTGGCAATATCTTAGAAATCTAGGAATAACCTTGCCTCAGGACCCAGCCATACCACTTCTGGGTATACACCCAAAGGACCTCTCACGGAGACATAGAGAAGTCTCCTCATCTATGTTCACAGCAGCCTTATTTGTAATAGTTAGAAACTGGAAACAACCCAGATGTCCCTCAACTGAAGAATGGATTAAAAAA
>CAJQZJ010014563.1:3746435-3773409 GCA_907164525.1 Lophiomys imhausi | reverse complement strand
ATAAAGAGACTTTGTCTCAAAAAACAAAAGTACAACAACAATAAGAATATATTATTCATGGCTTGACTGTATCAAGTTTTAAAATGTGCCTGAAAATAAAAAATCAAGGGCCAAGCCGGGCAGTGGTGGCGCACGCCTTTAATCCCAGCACTTGGGAGGCAGAGGCAGGTGGATCTTTGCGAGTTCGAGGCCAGCCTGGTCTACAAAGTGAGTCCAGGACAGCCAGGGCTACACAGAGAAACCCTGTCTCGAAAAACCAAAAAAAAAAAAAAAAAAAAAAAAAAAAAAATCAAGGGCCTGGGGAGATGCTCATGGGTAAAGTGCCCGGCATGCAGCATGAGGACCTGAGTTGAATGCGCAGCACCCATGAAAAGCCAGGCCAGGCTGGAGAGATGCTCGGAGTTAAAAACATTTGGTGCTCTCCTGAGGACCCAGGTTATGTCCCCAGCACTCACATGACAGCTCACGACCAGTTCCAGGGGAATCCAGTCCTTCTTCAGACCTTTGTAGGCACCATGCATGCACATGGTACACATACATACATGTAAGCATGCACATGGTGTGCATACATACATGTAAGCAAAACATTCACTGGCATTAAATAAAAATAAAATAAATCTATAAAACAAATAAAAATGCTAGACCCAACACATCTGTAATCCCAGTTCTGGGGAGGTGAGGTGGGCAGGGCCCCAAAGCTCTCTGGACAGTCAGCCTATACAATAAGCAAGGCCCGGGTAACACCAAGAGACCTTGTCTTAAAAGACAAGGTTGGCAACCTGAGTTTGGTCCCTTGAAGCCATGTGTGGTAGTTTGAATGAGAAATGTTCCCCACAGGGTCACATATTTGATTGAACACCTGGTCCCCAGTACATGGTAATGTTTGGGGAGATGAAACATTGCTGGAAGAAATGCTTGAGAATTTATAACCATTTCCAGTTCATTAACTGCTTTGTATTTGCAATTTAAAATATGATCCCTCAGCTTCCTGCTGCCATACCTTCCCCCAAACCATAAACCCAAATAAACTCTTCCTTTTATAAGCTGTCTTGGTCACAGTGTTTTATCCACAGCAACAGAAAATTTACTAATACACCATATGAAGGTAAAAGAAGAGAAATGACCCTGCAAAGTTGTCCTCTGGCCTCCACACATGCACCTTGGCAGGCCCTACGCACCCATCCACACATGCACCACGGCAGGCACTACCCACCCATCCACACATGCACCTTGGCAGACACTACCCATTAATCCACACATGCACCTTGGCAGACACTACCCACCTATCCACGCATGCACCTTGGCAGGCACTACCCACTAATCCACTAATCCAAAAAATACATATTGGTTTAAAACACACACAAACACAGAATAAAGCATGGGAACATTTATTATTGTTTTATAGATTTATTTTATTTTTATTTAATGCCAATGAATGTTTTGCTTACATGTATGTATGTGTACCATGTGCATGCATGGTGCCTACAAAGGTTACATGTATGTATGTGTACCATGTGCATGCATGGTGCCTACAAAGATCTGAAGAAGGACTGAATTCCCCTGGAACTGGTCATGAGCTGCCATGTGAGTGCTGGGAACATAACCTTTATTATGGAACATTTATTAGGGAACATTTGACTTACACACACACAAACACACAGAATAAAACAACAAAGAATTGAATCTGAGCTTGGCAATCAGTAATGGGGATGCAGTACTTATAAGGCATCAACAATATTGATGGATTTCATTTTTAAAAACTGAATGGTTACAGAGATATTTGTTATAATGTTCAAAAGTATCTATATTAAAAACCCTACACAGAAAAACATCAAGGATCAAGATTGCCTATCTTTAGTAGTGCACATTTGTAATTCAGTACTTTGGAGGGAAAAGCAGCAGGGCTCACAAGTTTGGGCCAGCCTGGGGCTACAAAGCTAGACTCTGTCTCAAAAAGATCATCAAGGGCCATGATTATACATGATTGTTTCAAATACTTCTATGCTTCATTTTTATGATACATGATTAATATGTATTATTTTCATAATGCCAATTTTTTTTTACTTGGTCATTCAAGCATTTCTTATACAGTCTTCAGGCAGAATATAATGTTCCAAGAATATAGAACAACAGTCCTATTGTGATACTTAATATGAAGGTGAGAACAATGATAGGAGCTATTAAAGTTTATCAGCTAAGGGCCTGGAGAGATGGCTCAGTGGTGAAGAGTGCATTCCTCTTTCAGGGATCCAAGTTTGGTTCCCAGCACCCACATCAGGTGGTTCACCACAGGCTAACTCTGCCTCCATGGGATCCTCCTGGAAATCCCATGCCTTCTGGTGCATACACATATGCACACACACACACACAAATAAAAATAAAATGATTTTTACATGTGTTTAAGAAAAGTATTAGGAGCTAAAATAAATATACTACAATTTTTAAATAGCTTATAATAGTGATATACTATGGAGACAAAGTTAAAGCAATTTTAAGTGTCACAATATAACTCATTAGAAACCAAAGACCGAAGCATTCCTATAATGATCACAAAGCCCACCTTCATTTTACCATCACAAAAATAACCTACATATGCAAGAACTGGTGTATCAGGTTTTTCTAATTTATATGTCATTATTAGAGTCACCACAAGGAGGCCCCAAATAGCACTGCAAAGGCCTTCAAAATGCTATGAAGAGGAAGAGAATATTACATAGCAAATCAAGGCATAAAAGTAACCACTTGCCGGGCTGTGGTGGCGCACGCCTTTAATCCCAGCACTTGGGAGGCAGAGGCAGGCGGATCTTTGTGAGTTCGAGGCCAGCCTGGTCTACAAAGTGAGTCCAGGACAGCCAAGGATACACAGAGAAACCCTGTCTCGAAAAACCAAAAAAAAAAAAAAAAAGTAACCGATAATAAACTCTCCTCTCGTTAAGCTTTGAGTATTCTTTTCTAATGGTTTCTTCCCTTTAGCCTAGAATCTTTTAGAGGAAAAAAAAGTTCTATGTTGCTTTTTTGTCCTCATTTTTCCTTCAGCCCACTTATTCTGCCTCCTATTACAACAACTTAACTACAGTATTCAGTATGGAGAACCTTCCAATAGACAGATCATAGGTCAGTTTTCATTCCTCACCTTAAAGCCATTTGAAACTGTTTATCAATCCTTTCCTCAAACAATCTACTTTTTTAAAAATTCTGTGAGACCACCAAAATAGAATTATTTTGGGTTTTAAAAGACAGATACGTATTTACTTAATAATCAAAATTACTTGTCAGGCATTATGGTAGGCACCAGAAAATCAACAATAATGAGGAAATTTAAGAAGTTTGTAATATGATGGGAAAGATAAAGTGATGATTATCAAAGAGAGATAAGAAGTCATGAAGAATTTAAAGCAGGGTGCCAACAGGAAGAAGTGTGGATTAGCGCAATGAGTGTGGAACTGCCTATTACCTGTTTTGTTTTTTTTTTTTTAGTTTTTCGAGGCAGGGTTTCTCTGTGTAACAGACCTGGCTGTCCTGGACTCACTCTGTAGACCAGGCTAGCCTCGAACTCACAGAGATCTGCCTGCCTCTGCTTCTCAAGTGCTAGGATTACAGGCGTGTGCCACCACGCCCAATTAAGTACCTACATCTTTCATAGGCTCTTAGGAATATGATTAGTTACAAAGTTTAATAGTGTTCAGGAAAAAAAAATGAAGTATAGCCTGGAATCACCCCGATTGCCCAAACCAACATAGGGCCCAGAAAGCTGTTCTAGTTGGCTTACCCAAAGGCCACACTGGCTGAAGGTTGTCTGCAAGATGTGCAGAAAGAATGTAAAACATTCCCCTTTTCTGTGTACTCACTTAGCATTTTCTCGGTATCTTGAAATCTGACTCTCTTCCTATCTCCATTAAGACAATAACAAAGTCCGAATTGCCAAATGAACTCACAGTGCTCCAATTGTGAGACACTCTGTTCCTGAGTTTCAGAACACTGCTCTTTCCCAACCAGTTCCTCCACTGGTCTGATTTTTCTTTTCCTCTCTGTTCTTTCTTGGGCTCTCTTGTTATCTCACACAACTAATCAGAACTGCATCCAAGCCCATTCACTTCACTGCCACATATCCAATTATGCTTCTAAGATTGTTCTGAGTTAACCCTTCTTCAACTTCAGACCCTATTTGTAGCATTACTACATTTGACAGTATCAAAGATGAATCAAAGACAAAAATTCAACGACCTTCTTTCCTTCTGCACAGGCATAGATGGTGGTACACACAGGGTAACACAATCAATTCTGAAACTTCAGAGAAACCTCCCAGATCCAGAAATATCTGGGATGAATCCAAGTTATGTAAAACATACGACTATTTACATATGAAGCCTCATTTCACCTTGCTTTCATTTATTTGTCCCTAAGTGTGGCACTTCTACTCTTTAGGAGTTAGCTAGAAAATGGCCTTGATTATTTAAAACTGAGTAATTATATAACAGGACCATCGAGATGGCCAGGGGCTAAAAGTACTTACTGAGCAAACCTGCTGGAAGCCTAAATTCACTCTCTGGAACTCATAATGGAAGGAAAGAACCAACTTTCAAAAGTTGTCCTTTGACCTCAACATGCCATGGCACGCATGTATCTGTACACACACACACTCCCCCCCCGATAATACAATTTTTAAAATTATACCAAAGGGTGCTGCTAGTAAGTGTAAGTTACAGGAATGATGAGTATGTGAGTGGGGGTGGGTAGTGATGAGGACTGTAGGCAGTGAATAATGAGATATTCATCATAGCAAACATAAATAGTCATGGACAAATGATGAGTTTCAATGATTCTCGGCTATGTTTTGGTTGTACTCAGAGGGTTAACGCTCATTAAGATGCCAGGTGAAACCAACAAGTACATGTCCATTACCACAGTTAATAATTACATAGTTTCTCAATCGGCAGAAGGCCACCAGTCAGAAAGACTAATACAACACAGTCTTTATCTTTAAAGTAGTCAGAGTCTGATGATTTATAAAACAGGATGAACTGTATCAACACGTTTTGTCTTTGCCGACACTACAACTAAAAAAAAAAGTGCTTCTTACAAACTCCATGTGGCCGGGCGTTGGTGGCGCACGCCTTTAATCCCAGCACTTGGGAGGCAGAGGTAGGCGGATCTCTGTGAGTTCGAGGCCAGCCTGGTCTACAAAGTGAGTCTAGGACAGCCAGAGCTGTTATACAGAGAAACCCTGTCTCGAAAAACCAAAAAAAAAAAAACAAACTCCATGTGATTAAAAGAAACCACTTTCTCTACCCCATAGATAACCAGAAAACCTCACAGTTACAATGTGTCATAGCCATGATGAAGGTTTTTCACGTCTACACCCTCCAAATAATGAGAAGTTATAAGATCACTCAATAACATCCATAGACAGCAGTGTAAACATGGGATTGGAACTGAAAGCATTGGTTTTGGAGTAAGGCAGGCATTAATTTAAACCTCTCCTACTCTGAAACTAGCAAGTCACTAAAGTCAAGGAACAGCCACACTGGGTTCATTCTACTAGACAGGGTTTCTCTGTGTATCCTTGGCTGTCCTGCACTCTGTAGACCAGGCTGGCCTTGAACTCACAGAAATCCACCTGCCTCTGCCTCCCAAGTGCTGGGATTAAAGGCGTGCACCACCATGCCTGGCAATTAGACAGCTGTGAACTGCCATGTGGTTGCTGGGATTTGAACTCGGGTCCTTTGGAAGAACAGCCAGTGCTCTTAACCGCTGAGCTATCTCTCTAGCCCCTATATATTTTTATATTCATAATAATGTTACGCTTCTTTATCTGTCAAGTGAGAATTCTTTGTTAATTGAGAATAACATCACTTCCTACCTCAAGGTGTTGTGAGATGGCCCACAATAACTAATATTAGCCTTCTATGGTCCTAAATCTAGGAAACCATGCTCACACATACTTTCTCACATACCCAACAAGTTTTTATTCATACCATATTTTTACACAGTAGAAATGATAAAACTAATTTTTTCTACTGCTTTGATCCATATATGGCTACCTCTTATCCCAATTCATTATCTCCTGAAACATTCTTATGCTACCCTAAACATGTTTTTAATTTTCACATAAAATAATAAGCTTCCTTCTCATTTTTTAATTTTAAACTTTATTATTTAAAAAACACTGTAAGTAAAAAAAAAAAAATCTTACATAGAAATGAAGCAGACCCAAAGACTACACAACTCAATGGACTTCTCTTAGAGTAGTCATTTGGAATGGAAGGTGTGGAGCATCACACTGAGCTTTGTATTGTCACCATCAAATATGTTTATGCTCTTAACTACCACCAAAAAAGGCAAATTCACAACAGTTAGAACTAGAAAAACAAATAAGCTTTCCATAACAGTTAGAACTAGAAAAACAAATAAGCTTTCCATCGTCTTTCATGACATGTTCATTTTAACTGGCACACAGCGTGATGTATTTACGACATGCTCATACGTTATTCTGACTACACACTCCCCTGTCTGCAGTCTCTTCTGCCCTAGCAGTCTCCCTTCCACTGTCATGTCACATGGGCTCTATCACTGTTGAAGGAAATATTAATAATCATAAGTATCGCCGGGCGGTGGTGGCGCACGCCTTTAATCCCAGCACTTGGGAGGCAGAGGCAGGCGGATCTTTGCGAGTTTGAGGCCAGCCTGGTCTACAAAGTGAGTCCAGGACAGCCAGGGCTACACAGAGAAACCCTGTCTTAAAAAACCAAAAAAAAAAAAAATAATCATAAGTATCAACCATAGATGTTGATATTAAGTTAAAAAGATGGGGAGAAAAAGAGAAGACACGCCATGGGTTAGACAGAAGAACCTCATTCCATGTGGCCTGGAACATCAGCATAGCATGGAGAATAACAGCCCAAGGGGGTGTATGCACATACTGAGGTTTTATTTGGGGAATAGCTAGCTTAGAAGGGCTAAGATTGTGCTGTCCAGGCTAAGGCTTGATAAAATCCATCAAGTGTCTATGTGAATATTCATAAGTGGGCTAAGGGATAACTGTCACCCTAATAATCATAAATATCAATTCCATTCCTCTCTTTTAAAATCTCTCACAGGTCCCTCTCTGGTTTTCTGACACTCCTCACACTTGCACACAGATACGTGTGTGTGTGCATGTGTAACTATTAGAAACTAGAATCTGTATATGAGAGAGAATAGAGGTATTTATCTGAGATTTGGTCACATCCTTTAATGGAATATTTTCCAGGGCTGTCCATTTTCCTACAAATTTCATATTTTCACTTTTATTTACAGCTGAATAAAATTCCACAGTATCTATATAACAAATTTAATTACCCACTCATCTATTGGTGGACTACGGCTCAGAGGTAGATTGCTTAAGGCCTTCAGCTCAATTCTCAGTAATGCACACACAAAAGAATCTCAGGACATTAAGCCTGATTCCATTTTTTTTCCCTGTAAAAAAGAGCAACAATAAACATGGATGTGCAAGTGTCTCTGTGGTGGCATATGACAGTTTGCTGTTGTTGAAACAGTGATGCACACACCCAGGCTGGCAGACTTCCGGCCCTCCTCCCTCCACCTACAGAGTGTTGGATCCCAGACAAATGCCACACCTGCTCTATGCACACTAGGCATTGAACCAGGGCTTTATGCATGCTAGGTAACCTCTCTATTAGCTGAGCTACATCTCCATGTATTCGGGAGTGCTATATGTATCTGGGTCACATGGAATTCTAACTTTAGCTTTCTGAGACACCTTCACACTTACTTCCATAGTGTCTGCATGGGTTTACTGTGGTGGGATCAGTGAGAGCATCTGGCAGCATAGGGATTTTGGAATAGCAAAAAGACAGGCATCTCAGGTAAAAAGATGAGTGGATCCAGTTACATCCCAATATGACTGGCACAGAAGGGAGTGCCTTGTAACAAGCCTGCCAAAGAGCTGATCATGAGACCAGATCATGCACTGTTTGAGGACGTACCTTGTAAAAGCCCACCAGGAACTATAGCAACAAGCGGGCAGAGTTCCTGCTGAGATCTTTGCAACACATTATGACACAAGGGATTTAAAGTCTGAAGCCCATGCGGCCTTGGCCCGCATTCCTCCTCATTTGCCGAGAGGCTTCACGTCACTCCTGCTTCACCCACCCAGAGACCTCAGTGATCCACACAGGCGGAGGGCGTGACAAAATACGCCTTTTGGCAGAGTTGGACCATTTTGGTCCAACTCAGAAAGCTGCACAGACTTTGGATTTCCAAAGCATTGGACAGCCAAGACACAGGGATTGGACTAAGCACTGGAGCAAGACCTTTGAAGGCCCAAAGCATTTGAATGGTGACCCTAATAAACTTTTCATCTTGCAAATAAGTGGGTTCTAGGACTGAAGGGACAATTCTTATTAGGGTGTTGTAGATTAGGTCTTACAGTTAGGGTTCAGGCTTTAGGATTTAGGATCTTTATAGGTAATTGCTAGGTAATTGTTAAGTATTAATAAATATATGTGTGATAAATAAAAATTTACTGTTACAGTTTACAGTCCCACTAACAATGCATAGGGGTTCTGCTTTCCCACATCCTCACCAGCATTTGCTGCCATTTGTTTTCTTGATGATAGCCACTGACTGGGGTGGAATGAAATCCCAAAATAGCTTTTTATTTCCCTGCTGGCAAGGGTATTGAGCACTTCTTAAAGTATTTGGTAGCCATTTGCACTAGTTCTTTTGAGAACTGTTTGTTCAATTCAGTGGCCCATGAACTGGCAGTTTTGGGGTGTGGGGGTTGAATTTTTGCAATCCTTGTGTATTCTAGATATTAAGTCCTTGCCTGAACTATAACTCGTAAAGATTTTCTTCCATTCTGAAGAATGTCTCCTCACTCTGTTGACTGATTCTTCTAACAGGCAGAAGTTGTTTAATTTCACATAAGTTCATTTTTATTTATTTATTTAGCAACAAGGTTTCTCTGTATATGCTTGATTGTCCTGGACTCACTTGAACTCACAGAGATCCGCCTGCCTCTGCCTCCCAAGTGCTGGGATTAAAGGCATGCAGCACCACATCCAGCCATTTGTTAATTCTCAAAGCTATTACCCATGCTGTTGCTGGAGTCCCAGTCAGTGTTCCTGCCTGCAGCTGTGCCCTGAAGCATTTTTCCAATACTTTACTTCAACAGTTTCAGTATTTCAGGTTTCAAGTTTAAAATGACGCTCGAGGTGAAGAGATGTGGATCTATTTTCACATATATTTATTTATTGCATGTGTTGAGTGTACATATGCCATAGCACATTTGTAGAGGTCAGAGGACAACTTTTGAGAGTTGATTCTCTTCTTCCACTATGTGAACACTGGGGATCAAACTTAGGGTTAAAGGTTTGGCAACAAGTGTCTTTACCCACAAAGACATCTCACTAGCTCTTGTATCTAATTTCAATCTTCTGTGGGTAGATATTTAGTTTTGAAAGCACTATTGAATTAATATGCTATCTTTTCTTTTTCCAAGACAGGGTTTCTCTATGTAGCCCTGGCTGTCCTGAAACTCACTCTGTAGACCAGGCTGGCCTTGAACTCACAGAGATCTGCCTGCCTCTGCCTCCCTAGTACTGGGATTAAAGGCGTGCGCCACCGCCCCCAGCCAATACACTGTCTTTTTCCCCAGTTCTTGACATCTAGTTTATCAAAAACTAGGTACCCCAGCTAGGTGGACTTTTCTCTGGTCCTCCATTATGTCCACTGGTCTGTGTGTCTACTTGGTGCCTGTCCCTTGCTGCCTTCCTCACTGTGGCTCTGTAGCATAGGTCAGGTCATATCAAATCCAAGACATAGTAAATACTTCCAGCTATGTTCCTCCTGCTTGAGATTGTGTGGTGGCTACTCTGTCAGCTTCACCTAATGTGCATTACTCCAGAGGAGACTCTCAATGAGACATTATCTAGATCAGGTTGGCCAGAAAGCATGCACTACGTGGCAGATATGGGAAGATCCAGACTAAAAGTAGGAGGCAACATTCTCTGGTTTTGAGTCCTAGATGTATATAACAAGAGAAAGTGAGCTGAATGTAAACATAATTGGATTCATTCTCTCTGCTCTTCACTGTGGATGTGATTAGCTGCTTCAAGTTCCTGCCACCTTGACTTCCCCAAAATGATAGATTACAACATGGAATTGTGAGCTACAATAAATCCTTTCTCCCCTAAGTTGCTTTTGTCTGGGTATTATATCCCAACCATAGAAGACATAACTGAAATTGTTTGCTTTGGCTGTCCAGTCTTTCTGTTTCCATACACATTTATGATTGTTTTCCTAGTTCTATAATGTCACTGAGATTTTGGTGGGGATTACAATGAGTCTGTAGAATTCTGTCAATCCAGGAAGGAGCACAGAACACTTTTCAATCATCTACTGTCTTCTTCTATTTCTTTTTTCAGTGTCTTTTTGGAAATTGTCTTTATTACTGGTATGTGTTTGTGCATGTGTGTGTGCATGTGGAGATTAAAGGGCAACCTGTAGAAGTAGGTCCCCTCCCTGCACAATGTGGATTCCAGCATTGAGCCCCAGTCACCCAGCTTGGCAGCAAGCACTTTCACTCATTGAACCATAGAACCCTTAAGAGCTGTGTCTATTATTAAACATTTAGTTATAATTCAAAATTTTTAAAACATTAAATAAGAGTGTGGTAGATTGGTAAGATAAGACTATATCTGGGGTGGACAGGTAGATTTTGTTGTCTTTCTGTAGAAATTATGATTACTTAGGCTTATTAAACTAAATCTCTTTAGCGTTGCATAGCTGGGGAAGAAATTGTTAATATTTTGGGGGGGGGTTGTTTTGTTTTCTTAAACCTTCCTTAGGAAGAGTTGGACAAGTTGATCTTTGTTCATGTTTCATCAAGCTGTCTTAGAAACTCTACCTCAAAAACAAACAAAAAAAACACATGCTAGAAGATACACAAAACTCAGCAAAGAAACTTAAGATGGACAGACAGAGACAGGCAGACAGACGGACAGACAACAGTCCACTATGGTACCACCACAGACTAAAAATTTCTCAATTCTGGAAAACATATATAAGGATAGTTGAAATGTCAGAAAAAGACTTCAGACTCCTACTTATATTGAAAACCAATGACCAAATCAGGACTCAAATAAACAGATTTTTTAAAAATGTAATTCCCCCTCACATGCTGCAGCACTCGGGAAAGCAGGCCCTGTACCTTTCCATAGAACTGACCATGCAAGTGGGGTTTGCAGGTCCAGAACCAGGGCTCTGAGTTGTCCCACCCCAACATCTACCCCATGAATGAACTGCTGGAATGCAAGAAGAGGTCAGTTCCACAACCTAGGACTGCAGGATCTCCATGACACAGCACAGTTACAGCATATCTGAGAGGAGTTCCAGGGAGGTTCCATTACTGACGGAGTAGCAGAAACCAGGGGCCTCATACCAGACCAAGGAGTCATTATAATGAACATTTGCAAGCAAAATGTGTGGACAAAAGGGAATATTGTGGGACATACTGAGATACACTACAGCTTCCACAATGAACTGTTATCTTTTATGCTGGGACAGATTGCAAGGGTGGAGGGTGAGTCTGGGAGGAGGTGGGAAATGGTAGGGAACAGAGTGCATGATGTGAAATTCACAAAATAAATTTTTTTCAATAAAAAAAGAGAAAAAATGTAATTCAAAATTTGAACAAGAACATGTAATCAACTGAAGACATAAATACAAAGTTGATACAGTGAATAAAAGAATCACTAACTTGGAGGAAAAATTAAAGTATGGAGGAAATGTTTAGCAAGGAAATTGAGATGCTGACAAAGAACCAAACAGAAATTGTGGTGGTGAAACAATCAACCAGTCGGGGCTGGAGAGATGGCTCAGCAGTTAAGAGCACTGGCTGCTCCTCCAGAGAACCTGGGTTCAATTCTGAGCACCCACATGGCAGCTCACAACTGTCTGTAACTCCTGTTCCAGAGGATCCAACACCCTCACACAGACATACATGCAGTCAAAACACCAATGTACATAAATGAAAATAAATAAATTATTAAAAAAAGAATCAATCAATCAGATGAAAAGTATAGCAGACAGTATCAACAGATAATACCAAGCAGAAAAACAGATCACAAAAATGGAGACAATTCACAAGACAATAACACATAGACATACGAAAAAAAAAAGAGAATAAACATGACCAAAACTTCTAGGATATTTATATATTAGGAAGACTAAACCTAAAAATACATGGGATAGAAAAGTTGAGACACATCAAATGCCTATGCATGGATAGCAGAGTATTTTCCAAACCTAGAGAATGAAACAGACAATCAAATATAGGAAGCAATTCCAATTCCAAACATATCTGACTAGAAAGGACTCTCCATCATACAACAGAGCTCAGATATCAAAAATATAAAACAAAGAAACAATGCTAAAGTAGTAAAGGACAATGCATACTAACACAGAGACAATATCAGAAAAGTTAGCTCTGTCATTAGCAACCCTAAAAGCCAGCAAAGCGTAGAATGATACAAGCCCTAAAAGTAAATCATTGTCAACCAAGATGGCTATAAATAGAAAAAAATCTTTTAAAATTAGTTATATTACAGACATTCTAATACAAGCACAAGTTAAGTCAACTCATAACAATTTACCAGAACTGCAAAAATAAATAATTTTTTTTCAACTATGTTGGCCTGGCTGGCCTAGAATTCACTTTGTAGACTCGGCTTGAACTCTCAGAGATCTGCTTGCCTCTGCTGCCCCAGTTCTGGGATTAAAGGTGTGTACCACCACACCTGGCTCTAGAAATTTCTTAAAGGCATACCATACATAGAAGAATAAGAGTTTCACACACAAGAACAAAAGAGTGTATATCATGAAACACCAGATGAACTATCACAGAACTGGGAATGAATCAATCATGACCAACAGAGCAAACATCTAGCTACCAGAAAAAGAGGAAAAGAACTACCAATAAATTAGCTAACCAGAACAGTAAACAATGGAACCTTGAGTAACAGCAAACCCTTCTCATTCATAACCTCCAATATAAAGAGTCTTAAGGCACCAAGTAAAAGGCAGGACAAACCAACTGGATTAGAAAACAAGACCCAGAGATCTGCTGTCTCAAAGAAACTCACTTAGCTAAGAAGACATTAAAGTCCAGAGTCAATGTTAGAAACCACACTACAAGAAAATGGGAGTCATAGACAAGCTGGTATAACACATCTCATGTCCCATACAGTAGGCTTCCATCCATAACTAGTCATAAGAGATAAAGTGTGCCACTACATGTTAATAAATGGAAAAGGTCAAGGCCAGCCTTGTCTACAGAGTGAGTCTAGGACAGACAAGGATACACACAAAAATCCTGTGTTGAAGGAAAAAAAGAGAGAGTATAACTATTATAAATACTTAAACAACAAATCCTGGAGGCCCCCATTTCATGAACACAGAAAGGCATAAAAGACCACACAGGCCCTTACACACTCAGAGTAGAAGACTTCAGTACTGCAGTCACAGCCAGATCCATCTTCCAAGATAAAAATCAGCAAAACAATATAGAGCTGAATTACATGGCAGATAACTAGATTTAACAGAACTACAGAATATTCTACTCAGTTGTTCTCAGTGGTGCATGGAACCATCTCAAGAACTGGCCACACTAGGGGCTACAAAGCAACCTTTAGCAAATACAGAACAAATGAAATAATTCCCTGCATCCTTCCAAAACATGGTAAAATAAAATTAGCGATCAACAGCAAAACAATCCTCAGAAAATACATAAATACTTGAAGACTGAATAGTACCCTTTTCAAAGAACAGTACAGGTTGGGTGTGGTGGTACATGCCTGTAGGAAAATGGCTAATTAAATTGTTTAACAGTATTTATATTATTATTAATTGATTGGCGTCTGTTAATCCTTAACCCGCCATTATAAATGAATACACATAGACACCAGATGGATTTTAACAAGCCTTGGACTGAATTGAGCAATCTTGGCCCACCTAAGCTAGCTTTTAATTCTATTACCCAAATATGACCCCATATAGACATACGTCCCCTTGGACTGCTATTCTCCAAGCTATACCGATGTTCCTGGCCATGTGGAATGAGGTTCTTTTTTCTTTTACTTTTTTTTTTTTTTTTTTGGTTTTTCGAGACAGGGTTTCTCTGTATAACAGCTCTGGCTGTCCTAGACTCACTTTGTAGACCAGGCTGGCCTCGAACTCACAGAGATCCGCCTACCTCTGCCTCCCAAGTGCTGGGATTAAAGGCGTGCGCCACCAACGCCCAGCTGAGGTTCTTTTTTCTAACCCATGGTATGTGTCCTCCTTCCTGCTCCTGGCTGGAATGAATAAATCTTCTGTGTAAAACGCAGGGTTCCTGTTCTAACCTCAGGAAGTCCCGCCTTCCTATACTCTTTCTGCCCAACTAATTGGCCATCAGCGACTTTTATTAACCAATCAAGAGAATGCCTCAGAAGGGATGGTAACCAGATCTCAGCATTGAAATCAGCCTTTCAGAAGCAATGTCATTAGACCTTCCCCCAACACATGCCTTTACTCCCAGCACTGAGGAGGCAGAAGCAAGTAGATGGCTGAATTTGAGGCCAGCCTGGTCTACAGAGTGAGTTCCAGGACAGCCAGGGATGTACAGAGAAACCCTGTCTCGGGGAGAAAAAAAAATTCAGAGAGGAGGTGGGGAACTCCCAGTAGGTGAAGTGCTTTCTATGCAAGCACGAGCTCCTTGGCATCCACATAAATAGCCTATCTGCCACCCAGGGTTCCAGAGGTCCCCTGACCCTAAGAGTTTAAGCCTAGCCTAGGCAAGACAATTTTGAAAAAGCATTATATCTTCCTCCTAGTTCTCATTCTTGGATCACTCACCTGAGGGTGAGTTGTCTTCCAGGCAGGCCTACCAACAGATTCAAGTGGTAAAGAACTGAGTTCTGCTAACAGATTTTATGAACCATGGCTACTAGCCAACAACTATGGGATATAAATCACCTTAGAGAAACTCTCTAACCCCAGGCCAGCTTTCAGATAACTACACTCACTTTCCTGCCATTGTGACTGCATCCTGAAGGAGACCCTTCACTAACGAACCCCCACCCCCAGTTCTTCAAACAGTAACTACCAAGTAACAAATAAATGAGTCTTTAACCCACTAAGTCTTGGGGGACTTGTTATATGTAGCAAGATGTAATATAGAGATTTTATAGTTTTTCCTTTTACATTGTACTTCAGGAGTCTCTGTATGTGGAGTAAGGAGAAGTGAGAGCTTGTTGCTTCCCATACCCATATCATATGACATTGTATTTCTCCCACTGGACTGGACTGAACGGTGGGATGGGAACCACATGAGCAAGGTTCTTCGGAGCCCTCTGTTTGTGATCTATGCCTATTCTTTGACCAAGACTACACAGTCTTATTTACTACGGCATAAAGAAAAGATTGGGACCAGGCATGGTGGCGCACACCTTTAATCCCAGCACTCAGGAGGCAGAGGCAGGCGGATCTCTGTGAGTTCAAGGCCAGCCTGGTCTACAGAGTGAGTTCTAGGATAGCCAGAGCTACACAGAGAAACCCTGTCTCCAAAAAAGCAAAAGAAGAAGGAGGAGGAAGAGGAGAAGGAGGAGGAGGAGGAGGAGGAGGAGGAGGAGGAGGAGGAGGAAGAGGAGGAGGAGGAGGAGGAGGAGGAGGAGGAGGAAGAAGAAGAAGAAGAAGAAGAAGAAGAAGAAGGTGCTTTGTATCAGGAAAGAAAAGTTCTCCAAATGCTACCTTTTTAAATGATTTTAGTTCTTGTTAGTCCTTTACATTCCAAAAATTTTATAGAATTAGTTTGTCTATGTCTTCAAACAAAGCCTACTGTGATGTTAATGAAAACCTCACTACTTGTATAGAACACTAGAGAGAACTCCATTGTAACAGTGCTGACTTTTCTAATCCATCACTAGCTCACCCTTTATAGGTCATTTTTAAAACTTACTTGTAATGCTTTAAACTTCTCAGTGTTGAAAGCATACTTTGACTTATTTATATATATTTAGCATTTCAATGACCTTTCAGACTTTTACTCCATTGTCTTGAGCTGCATCTTGAGCATCTTGAGCAGGACATACCACTAGCTCTTTCCTGTGCTTCTGCCTCATGTTTTGTTTTGTTTTTATTTTATTTTTAAATTTTATCTGCATTGGTGTTTTGACTGCATGTATGTCTGTGTGAGGGTGTTGGATCCCCTGGAACAGGAGCTACAGACAGTTGTGAGCTGCCATGTGGGTGCTGGGAATTGAACCCAGGTCCTCTGGAAGAGTAGTCGGTGCTCTTAACCGCTGAGCCATCTCTCCAACCCCCTTTCAGACTTTTAGACTTAGTTGTATGTATTTAGTATTTCAATTCCAATTTTTAATTAATTTACAAATTGTCCATTGCTATTGTAGAAAAAAATATATACATATATATATGGGTTTTGTACATAGACTGCTAAATTCACTCACAAAATTTACTTTTATAGGTCCTATGAGATTTTTCAATGTGTATAATCATGTCATTTACAAATTAAAGAATTATAGTCTTTAAATGCTTTTCTGTTTCTTTTGTCTTGAACTCTGTTTTGGTTTAGTTTGCTTGGTTTTTTAATGTAGCCCTGGCTGGCCTACAACTTTACATATAGATCAGGCTGGTCTTAAACTTACAGAGATTTGCATGCCTCTGCCTCTCAAGTGCTGAGATTATAGGCATGTATTAGAGCACCTAGATTCCCTTGACCTCTTATACTCTCTAGAATGATAGAGATGATTCTTGATTTACAATAGGGCTATAACTTGATGTACTGTCTAAATTGAAGATACAGTAAATCAAAAATACATTTAAAATTCAGGTATGATGGCTCCCATCTATAATCCCAATACTTCAGAGCTTGAGGCAGGAGGACTTCCACAAGTTCAAAAGTAGTTTGTGCTACATATAAGTTCTAGGTCAGCCTAGGATACAGTATGAGACACTATTTCAAAATAAATAAAACCGTGACTAGTAAGATGGTTGTCACCAAGTTTAACAACTTGAGTTTGATCACCAGGAACATACATAGTAAAGAGAGAATTGACATATGAAAGTTATCCTCTGATCTCTTCACACATATAAATAAATAAAATGAAAGATAAAATAATAAACCACCTAGTACTAGAACAAATCTTGTCTCACCACCCTACCAACATTTTAATTGAAGACTTCTGGTTCCCAGAACTGTAAGATAATACATCTTTTTGTTTAAGTCATCCTAGTTCATAGCATTTTGCTACGATAGCTTGGGCAAAATCATACACATATTATTTCTACAGGGCTTTGGAAGACAGAGGACTACAGACTAAAGACTTTCAGACTTCTTAAGTCAATTAAGAAAGGAAAATAAAAAAAGAAAAATCCTAAATAGAAGAATTATTATATGCCTAGAAAATTAATTTTGGGATCTTTAATACTTATACAACAGCTAACAATCACAGCTGAAAAGTTGCCTGCCAACTGTCTAATAGGGAATGCAACTGAAACCACGTACTTACTTAAATGTTTACACAAAACCTAACATTAACTTAGGTTTGTGGGCTTATTTAAAATAAAATCAAAGCTGGGATGGTGACACATGCATGTAACCCTAGGAGGAAGATCTCTGAGTTCAAGGCCAGCCTGGTCTACATGCTGAGTTCTAGCACAACTATGGTTACATACAGACACTCTATCGCAGATAGATAGATAGATAGATAGATAGATAGATAGATAGATAGACAGACAGACAGACAGACAGACAGATAGACAGACAGACGTATAGACAGATAGGTTTTAAAAAGGCTGGGCAAGATGGTATATATAACTATAGTCATAGCTGCTTGAGAGCCTACATGATTCCAGGAGATCACAGCCAGCCAGAGCAACATAGTGAGAACTCATCTCAAAATAATAATAGCTCCAAGAATAAAAATAAAAATAAAAGCTAACGCCCCTAGAGGCATGCAGATGTGGTACTGTGTCACCTGTACATCATTAGGTAACAAAGAGGAGAGAGGCTATGTCTACATTCAGTGTTCTGACCTATGAACATCTGAATAGTAGGCTAACATTCCTGGAAAAAAAAAAAAAGGCCAGCTGTATACCAACACCACTTCGGTGGCATGGAGACCAGAAGGGAAGCTAGCCTGTGTTGACCACCAGTCTAGCACCAGACAAGCATCAAATGGGCTCCCTGGACAGGAAGCAAGCCAGAGACTAAAGGAGCCCTGCCTGGCCCTGGATGTGGAGGTTGTGGGTGAGCCCACCCTCAGGGAGTGTGTGTGAGAGCCAGCCCTGCCTTTTGTCTGCTTTGGGGTGGTGTTGGTGAGGGAGAGATCTCCTCCCCCACCCCTTTTGTCCTCACCACCAGTGGCAGACAAGAGATCTGGACCCCATGGAATCACAAGAGCAGGAGAGCTGTCCTTGCCCCTCACATGTTATAGCACGTGGGAAAGCAGGCCCTGAATCTTGCCTGGGCTGCATACTAACAACTGGCCCTGGAGGTGGGGGGTATTGGTGAGTCAGCCCTGAGGAAGTGAGTGTGGCAGAGCCAGCCCTGCCTTCTGTCAGTTTTGTGCTATTGGCAAGGGAGAGATCCCCTTTACTCTCTTGCCCTTGCCACAGGGAGCAGGTGGAAGAGTTGACCTCTTACCTACTGCAACATTCAGGAGAGCAGGCCCTGCAAGTGGGGGTTGCAGGACCAGAACCAGGGCTTTGAGTTGACACACCGCAACATACACCCCATGGATGAACTGCTGGAGTGCATGAAGTGGCCAGTTCCATAACCCAAAATTACAGGGTCTCCGTGACACAGGACAATAACACCATTATCTGAGAGGAGTCCCAGCGAGGTTCCAGTATTGACAAAGTAGCAGAAGCCAGGGCCTCATACCAGACCAAGGAGTCATTGTAATGAACATTTGCAAGCAAAAAAAGTATGGACAAAGGGAATATTGTGGGACACATTGAGACACACTACAGCTTCTACAATGAGTTTTTTTTTTTTTTTATGTGTAGGGAGGTTGTAAGGGTAGAGGTTGTGTCTGAGGGGAGGTGGGAAATGAGAGGGAACAGGGTGCATGATGTGAAATTCACAAAAGGAAAAAACAATAAAGCCAGGCGTGGTGACTCACACCTTTAATCCCAGCACTTGGAAAGCAGAGGCAGTTCAAGATCAGCATAGTCTACAAAGTGAGTCCAGGACAGTCAGGGGTACAAAGAGAAACCTTGTCTTGAAAAACAAAAAGAACCAAACCAAACCAAAACAAAAACAATAAAAAGGAAAAAATAAATAAATTAATAAAAGCTAACCTTATCAATTCACTTTACTGGTAATACAAGGAATAAAAGAACGTGTTAACATCACGTGGAAGTAAACTCAAGAGACACTATTCTAAAAGACAAGTAGCTAAGTTTCTTTAATAAAGAAACTAAGGGGCTGGAGAGATGGCTCAGTGGTTAAGAACACTTGTCTGCTCTTCCAGAGGTCCTGAGTCCAATTCCCAGCAACCACATGGTGGCTCACAACCATCTATACTGGAATCTGATGTCCATTTCTGACATGCAGGGGTACATGAAGATAGAGCTCTCATATATGTAAAATAAATTTTACAAAAAGAAAAGAAAGAAACTAAGGTATAGGACCAGAGAGATAACTCAGAGCAGTGGTTCTTAAAAAAAAATTTATATCTCTATCTCCAAAAATATTTATATTATGATTCAAAATTAGACTTATGAAGTAGCAATGAAAATAATTTTATGGTTGGGGGTCACCACAACATGAGGAATTGTATTAAAGAGTTACCCCATTAGGAAGGTTGAGAACCACTAGTTTAGGATTGACAACCTGAGTTTGATCCTTGGGACCCACATGATGAGACCAGAGAATAGACTCCTCCATGTTATCTTCTGATCTAACTAGTCACACTCACACACAGAGAGAGACAGGAGTGTGGGGAGAGGAATGAAATAAATAAATTTTTAAAATTTTTAGTTAGCATGTAACAAAAATATGAGAAGACTGTTTTAAATAAAAGATATCTAAGAAATGAACCAAATATCATGTTTGGATTGTATTTGAATCTGTGAAAATGGCAGTTTTGAGAATCAGGGGAAAACAGCATGGACTTGGATAACATTAAGGCATAAATTACTATTACATATAAAAATGTACTAGCTTACTGAACAACCTAGCTTAGCAACACCATGTACTGTGGGAAGAGCTGTTTACTCTCATAATCACATGACTTACTGGGAGCTGCTACTGCCCAGCATCACCAAAGAGTACCCTACCACATACTGCTAGCTCAGGGAAAGATCAAATTCAAGTGCAATTTCTATTAAATGCTCATCATCTTTACACTATCATAAAGGCAAAAATCCTAGGTTGGATCATAATAAGTCAGAGACCATCTGCATATGATACACACACACACACACACACACACACACACAAACTTAAAACATGCTATAACTACTTCTGCTTTATACAATTAATTATTCTTAGTAACAAATAATGAGCAATCCACCTACCTTCTTGGTTTTTTGAGACAGGGTTTCTCTGTGTAGCACTGACTGTTCCGGAACTTCCTTTGTAGACCAGGCTATCCTGGAACTCAGAGATCCATTTGCCTCTACCCTACCACTGTCCAGCTACCTAGTTCCCATTTTTTTACCCTATTCAGTTACATTCAACCCTCATCTAATATTTTGCTTCTGCTCAAAAACCAAACAATATGTCAATATCTCTGGATATAGAGAACACCATTTCTCTTACTTTATTCTTCTACAAGGTTCTGGTACATGAACCAGCCAGCTATACAATTACATTTTACCTTATAAACAAGATTTATATTAATCATGATGTCAGATAATTTTCCTCATTGACTTTGTCTCTTAATGTTTTTCATGAGGTTGTAATAGAGACCTGAGAGTCAACTTCTGAACTTACTGTGGCCAGTGAAAAGTGTCTAGAGCTCTTGAGCTAAACTAATGGATTTCTCTATGGTGTGCATCTTACATTAGACAGTGGTTAAAGAAATCACCAGTCTCACTAATGGCTATGAGAAGCCCTACCAAGAATTGTAATAAATGGTTGTTTTACCTGTTCTCTTCCTCTAATAGGACAAAATGCTCCAACTGTTTTCTTTTTGCGTGTTTGTTTTGTTCTGTTTTATTAGACTGTGTCTTCCTACATAGCTCTGGCTGTCCTAGAACTCACAACCATACAACACAGATAATATTTTTTTAATACACAGATCCACTGGCAATTTCTTCATCATTGTTAGTCTAAAAAAAATTAAGACTTTTTTAACTAGTTATGATGATATAACTACCGTCATACCATTATATCACGGTAGTTTTTATTTTTACTTCAGTATTTTAAAGAGATTACACCACCATCTTGTGGCCCATATATTTTGTGATCTTAGTGTTTTTGTCAGTTATGACTATTATAACAACATATCATAGACTGGATAGCCTATATGCAGAAACTTATTTCCCACAGTCCCAAAGACCAATAATTTATATAATAAAATAGAAATATATAAATCAAAAATGTATAAATATGCCAGGTGTGGTGGTGCACTCCTTTAATCCCAGCACTTAGGAGGCAGAAGCAGGCAGACTGCTGTGAGTTCAAGGCCAGCCTGGTCTACAAAGCAAGTCCAGGACAGTCAGGACTACAGAGAGAAACACTGTCTCAAAAAACAAAACAAATATAATATTACTATTAAAATAATACTGAAACACGGTTATGGGGCAGAGGAGGACTCTTTGCACCATCTTTAAATTTTTTCAATAAACCTCAGTATTACAAAACTAAAGCTTACTGAAAGCAAAGAGAAGCAAAACCAAAAGCAGATGATAGAGCAGAGCCCTGTTCTCAGCCAGGTGCCAGGTGCCAAGCTTCTGGGTGCAGGACAGTTCTTTTTGCTCTCCAGGCCCATACATCCTGTTCTACACCGAAGGCACGCTCTTTCTGCCCTGCTCTTCCTTACCAACCTTCCCTTTGGAATGAGGCTTCTGATACTGAAATGAATGAGAGGGCTTTCTCTTACCTTCTGCCCTGTGTATAGTCCATATAGGTCAAATACAGGGAGAGCCAGGTATGTAGTAGAGGCTTCAGTCTCCCAGAACTGAAAGCCTAGAATGCCATTGGTCTCCCTCAGTGTACTGCCTTTTGAGAGTGGCTGTCCTACCCTTGGGAAAGGTTCAATTGCCTCTCACAGGATCTATGATAACTGCTCTTAAGTTAACTTGACACACAAACTACAGTTATCTGAAAGGAGGGAACTTCAACTGAGCAAAGCCTCCATAAGATCCAAGGCATTTCTTAATTAGTGATTGACAAGGGCTGGAGAGATGGCTCAAAGATTAAGAGCACTGGCTGCTCTTCCAGAGGTCTTGAGTTCAATTCCTAGCAACTACATGGTGGCTCAAAACCATCTATAATGAGATCATGACCTCTTAGGGCATGCATGTATACATGCAGAGAGAACACTGTATACATAATTATAAATAAATCTTTTAAATAAAACTATAAAAAATTTAGTGACTGATGAGGGAGGACCCAGGCCACTGTGGATGGTTCCATCCTTGGGATGGTGACCCACATAAGGAAGCAGGCTGAACAAGTCAGTAGGCAGCACCCCTCCATGGCCTCTGCATAAGCTTCTGCCTCCAAGTTCCTACCCTGTTTGAGTTCCTGTCCGGACTTCCTCTAATGACAGACTATACTCTGGAAGTGTAAGCCAAATAAACCCTTTCCTCCCCAACTTACTTTTTGGTCTTGGTGTTTTATCACAGCAATGGAAACCCTGACTAAGACAGGATCTTTGCCAGCTCTACTCTACTGACGCTGGTATTGGCTTACTGCACCTAAATATTCAGTGAAGACTGTACAAAAGTCGAGGTGCCTAGAACTCTAACCTTTTACATCGGCCCACATGTGGTTCACTGAAAGGTCTACATGTCCTCAATTCTATGATGGAAATTAATTTACTTATTTATTTATATTAGAGATAGAATCTCTAACCCAAGATGACCTCCAACTCCTTATATAATCGAAGATGATGAGCTTCTGATCCTCACACCTGTCAGAATGGCTAAGATCAAAAGCTCACATGACAGCACATGCTGGCAAGGGTGTGGAGAAAGGGGAACCCTCCTCCATTGCTGGTGGCAGTGCAGGCTTGTGCAACCACTATGGAGGTCAGTCTGGCAATATCTTAGAAAACTTGGAATAGCTCTGCCTCGGGACCCAGCCATACCACTTCTGGGTATACATCCAAATGACTCCTCACCAAACCACAAGGATGTTTCCTCATCTGTGTTCATAGCAGCCCTATTTGTAATAGCTAGGAACTGGAAACAACCCAGATGTCCGTCAACCGAAGAATGGATTAAAAAACTGTGGTACATCTACACAATGGAATACTACTCAGCCATCTGAAACAAGGAAATCATGCAATTTGCTGCCAAATGGATGGAACTAGAGAAGCTCATCCTGAGTGAGCTAACCCAGACTCAGAAAGATGTGCATGGCATCTATTCACTTATAATTGGATTTTAGCCATGTAGTACAAGATAACTATCCTACAACCAATACACCAAAAGGATCAGGAGCATAGACTTTGTTACCTGTTAATGGGACAATTTGCCCTAGGGGTGCTACCATGTAGGCCCCAGTGCAAGAGGAAGCTCTTAGCCCTCATATGACTGGTGAACTGAGAGGGGCTGATATATAGGGACACTCCATATCGTTGCAGCAGGATGGGTAGGAGAAAGAGGAGAGGATGGGAGGGTGGAACCGGGAGGTGTGGAAGGAGGGCACTGTGATGGAGATATAACTTGAAGTAATAAATAAACAAACAAAAAAAAGGAAAAAAATTTAACCAAAAAAAAAAGAATGTTAGGCTGTAGGTTGTCACATAGCACACACCCTCTTGGATTTCAGCTTGCAAATTTTCTTCTTATATTTAAAGGATATTTTCATTGTTTGCTATTAAAAATACAGTTAAGTGATTTACAAAAAAAAAAAAAAGAGGCTGAGTCTTGGGACTGTATGCATTTAATACCATACTTGGTTATGAGGTACTAGAGATCAAATCCAAAGCTTTCTCAGTGCCAGGCAAGCATTCTACCAACTTAGCTACATTCCCTGTGATGGGTTTTTATTCTTATTTAGCATCTAGTAATTTTGAGGGAAAAAATGGCAATATTACTGTGGCTCAAACCTCTAATCTCAGGTGGCTGAAGTAGAAGTGCCACTACAGAGTAAGTTCCAGAGTTCTGGGTCAGCCTGGGCTATAGGAGTGGACAATATAACTTTGTCCATCTGAGAAGGCAGCAGAATGCTTTCCTCAGAATGTACATGGCTCACTGCCACAGTACATTATGGTCTAACTCCATCTAAAAAGTCTAACCAGACTCCAGATGCCCCTCACCAACACACCTTACTTACTTCTTTCTTACTTCTACAGCCCCCATTTTCATCTGAGATTCTGCTATTTACCTGTGTCCTCCACTAAAGGTTGGGGTCCGTGGGGCAGGAATTCTATTTTTCTCATCAGTCACTATATGCTCAGATCTAGAAAACTAATTTTTGAGCAAATATGATTACTTACAGATTACAGATTATTTTAGTTTGTTTTGGAGGCAATTAAATAAAAGAAGAGATACTTTTATAGAGAGACCAAGAGTTTAGAAAACTAACAACAAAACAGAACTTGCATAGCGCTTGCCACTTTCTTTGTGTAGCATTGTCTACCTTATCACATCTACTTTTCCAGCCAAGTTTTTTACTACTTCCTCAGATCTTGCTATCAACTCCCACCCTGATGATAAAAGTAGTAATTGCTGTCAGTGAAAATGAAGGAGGATATTACTTATTGCTTGCTAATTACCATTCAGCATTTTTTTAAATGATCCTAGTGGTTTCTGGAAAAAAAACAAAATGCCGGTTTTTTGTTTGTTTCTTTGTTTGGGGGGGGGTTGTTTGTTTGTTTGTTTTTTCAAGATGGGGTTTCTCTGTGTAATAGCCCTCGCTATCCCAGACTCACTCTGTGCATGAGGCTGGCCTTGAACTCACAGAGATCCGCCTGCCTCTGCCTCCTGAGCGCTGAGATTAAAGGCATGTGCCACCACACCCAGCAACAAAATGCTGTTGATGCCACAATTCAGTGACAAAAACTGATATTTTTTATATTTAGCTTTAATAAAAAGGGCTACAGAAGAAACACTAGAACTAAATAAAAAGAATTCCAATGTTAAAAAAATACAATAATACCTTAGAATTTCAAAAATATAACCTTAAAATATTTCCCTCTAATTCAGTAAGAAGCTAAAATACAAGTTAATTAGATTTGGCGGGGGTGGGGGGTTGTTTGTTTGTTTTGGTTTTTTGGTTTTTCGAGACAGGATTTCTCTGTGTGATAACCCTGACTGCCCTGGACTCACTTTGTAGACCAGGCTGACCTCGAACTCACAGAGATTCGCCTGCCTTTGCCTCCCGGGTACTGGATTAAAGGTGTGCGTGCGCCACTATGCCTGGCTAGATTTTTAAAAGATACATTAACAGGGGCTGTAGAGATGGCTCAGCAGTTGAGGCATCTTCTGTCATGCAGTCATACATTCAAATAAAGTACTCATATGCATAGATAAATAAATCTTTTAAAAAACACACAACAAACTAGGCATGGAGACTTAAACCTGTAATTCCAGCAAGCAGAAGGCTAAGGCAGAAGAACACAAGTTCAAGGCCAGTTTGAGCTATATACTGTTTAAGGCCTGGGTGGCTACATAGTGAGTTCAGGACTAGCCTGGACAATGTAGACAATTGATACAGTTTCTTGGTTTGAATGAATTAAGTGATAAGAAATTGAGAATTATTTTTTAACAATCCTGACAATCACGTGACTCGTTAATCTACACAGCTTTGAAAAAAACATGAAGATAAAAAGGGTGGATGTAGTACCTATGGCTTTCCCAGAGTCATAAACACATAAAACCCAACTTGGAAACTAAACCTGACCTCTGGAAACCCTATCTAACAAAACTGCCCTGCAAGATATAGAATAATAAAACAAATGAGTTTGCAGGAGAAAGGAGAAAAAGAATTTTTTTCTCTCTTTCTCATGATGTCAAAACTCTTGTTAAGTAAATGACACCAACAGCAGAAATCTTGGGTTACAGTTTCTTGTTCCCACTAGTCTGAAAAGTGGATATAAAAATAGCATCCCTTCTGTGCAATTTTTACAAAGTCTAAGATAATGAGAGCTAGAGAGTTAGCTCAGCAGGTAAGAGCACTTACTGCTCTTGTCGGACTTGGGTCCAGTTCCCAGCACCCACATGTACTCACATGTTCCACAGCACCCACATGTACTCACATGCTCCCAGCACCCACATGTACTCACATGTTCCCAGCACCCACAAAGTGACTCACGACAGTCAGTAACTCCAGTTCCAGCGGATCTATCATCCCCTTCTGGCATCAAACATACACAGTACACATACATATATGCAGGCAAAACACATAAAACAAGTCTTTTAAATAAAATCTAGGTGTCATTTTAAAGGGTAATGTACATATGGCACTTACCAAATGTTGAATATAAATATTAATAAAGTTAGTAACTTATTGTGTTTTTTTGTTTCATACCAAAATATTCAACTATCACAGTAACAGTTATCTCATATACTAAAAGATTCAACACCTCTATTGTTTTCATGTATGTCTCCTTTTAAAAGAAACAAGCTGGATGTGGTGGCACACACCTTTAACCCCAGCAGATTGGGAGGCAGAGGCAAGCATATCTTTGAGTTCAAGGCCAGCCTGGTCTACAAAGCAAGTTCCAGGACAGCCAAGGCTACAGAGAAACCCTGTCTCAAAAAACAAACAAACGGGGGGGGGGGGGGG
>CAJQZJ010014563.1:3699745-3742012 GCA_907164525.1 Lophiomys imhausi | reverse complement strand
AAAAAAAAACAAAAACAAAAAAAACAAACAAACGATTAATAAATTAAATTGAAAAATGTAAAAAGTATCGACCACAAGGCACAGTGGCACATGACTCTAACACCAACCCTTAGGAGGCAGTATGATCAAAAATGCAAGTTATCCTTGACTAGATGCCAAGTTTGAGGTCGGGCTGGGCTACATGAGACCCTGTCTCAGAAAAGCAAAGAACAAAAAATAGGTAACAACAAGAGGAGGGTGACAGTCTAATGTTTCATATCCAAGAGTTTTTTTAATTAATGAAAGTTATTTATGAAGATAACTATCATACTGAAAACAGTGAGTCTAAAGAACACTCACGTTTAATCTTATACTTTCAGTTGCCATAATCAATCATTCACTCTCACTAAACAAGTTAGTCATTAAAAGAGAAAACTTTGTACCAACCATACATTAACTCAGTAACACAAGCACTGTGCCATTCTACCATAGGTAAAGTCTCAAACTTATACACAGATTGTATTTTCCAAGGAGACTTACAGTTCATACAAAACCTGAGAAATAATTTTTTAAATGATGGTCATGGTAATAAACAAAGACCAATTAAGCCTATAAAGTACCTACTAAAAGCCACTGGAAATTAAAGGAATAAACATAACCATTCAGATAATTTTCAACCATCTGCTTTGTGCCCCCAGAGAGAAGGAAAAGTACACAAACTTAAGATTACAAATTGTATCATAATTGTTTTATTTATCTTTGGATTGTTTTAAACACAGTGTGCAGCATAGTTCTTGCCTTCTATGAGGAGCTTAAAACGGTTGTTTAATGAATAATGAATGAGAATTCAGAGTTCTATGAGAACCAAGCTGTTTCTTGGTAACATGCATGACCATTTCCACTTGAAAGAATATCTTCCTTGATCTCACCAGCAAGACCAGAACTGGAACACTAAGAACTTCAGAGTGTATACAGGTAATTCCCATAGAAATCATGTTTTATGCCGGGCGGTGGTGGCCCACGCCTTTAATCCCAGCACTTGGGTGGCAGAGGCAGGCGGATCTCTGTGAGTTCGAGACCAGCCTGGTCTACAAAAGTGAGTCCAGGACAGCCAGAGCTATTATACAGAGAAACTCTGTCTCGAAAAACCAAAAAAAAAAAAAAAAAAAAAAGAAATCATGTTTTACTCGGATCACTTGCTATACCTAAGTATGCATTCTGCCGGGTGGCAGTTAACTCAGGGTAATGCTCTCACCCTAGCCTCCCAAATGCTGAAATTACAAGCATGTGTCACCATACTCAACTTCCATAAGTATTATTTATATTGATTACCCTTTCTGCTTTAACATTTTATACTTTCACTGAAACATTTTATTTCTTTATGATTTTATATAAATTCATAGACTATATAAGCATTTGTTAATATGAAGATGAGATTATATGACCAAAACTGATAAATGGACTTCCCATCATAATTCCAGAAGGCTCACCATGAAGTGAAGGACAGCCTCGGCTAAAAACAAACCCCCAAGCCCGGGTTACAGGCATACACCCCACAGCCGTGCCTCACTTTGTACATGGGTGCTGAGGATCCAATCTCAAGTCTTTATACTTGCACAAGCATTCGTAACCATCAGGCCATTGCTCCAGTCCAGAGTCTCACAACACTTTACTGATAGCTTAAATAATTGCCTATAGCCACAACATCAACATTGCAAATGGAAGATTCAAACCAAGGTCGGTCAGATATAAAATCATTTTTGTTAAAACACTTTGAGTGGACCATAAAGGAATGTTTTTCAGTCTAATTGTTAAACATTTATATTCTCCTTTGAATATATACCATCTGAGCGTTTAGGGAATGAAAGGAAAATGAGACTGAAAGAACCTTCCTGATTAATGCAATAGGTTGTTTGGAAGAGGCACCCAGAGCGCTGTGTGCTTCCTATGTGTGTCTATGCTGCCCTGATTACCTGGCTAAACAGTAATTATGGCAACAAAGTAGGTAAATCTGGTACTACCTTCCTATGTATAAGGAAAATGAAAAGCAGAAATTATCACCATTACAGAAACTACAAAGGACAGACTTAGGATTGGAAATAACATTTAGCAATACTCCTGCCTGGGCTTCTTTGATAACTGGAACTTTTTTTTTTTTTTGGAGACAAGCTCTCTGTGGCCTAGACTACTGCCTCAAACTGCACTTGTAGCCAAGGCTGGCCTCAAACTCAAGATCCCCGTCTCAACCTTTCAAATGCTGGAGCTACAGGTGTATACTACAATGTCCAGTAACCATTCTCTTTCAGCTAAGGGTATAATACATTGTATACACTTTTATTATAATCAATATTTTTAAATGACTGTCCATGCTCAGGTTACATTAGCAAAGTACTACTCATAAACACACAAACAGCAAACAAGTGCCCATGGTGTATCACCTAACATGCATGACTTTGAACATACTAACAGGTAAGACCATTTTAGGAAAGATACTTCACACGTTCTGACGCTTCTGAACACACACCAGGTTTTAAATGGCAACAGTGAAATTTCAAAAAGAACATGAGGAGTCAACACTGAAGCTAGTTTACATTAATAATAGGTGAGCTAATAAATAGGCCTGTGTTTACCCAGTCCGGGTTAGGTTCTGCTTATTATGTCGGTTGGAAAGCTGGAAGGAAACTAGTTTTAACTCCCATAACCTGCAGTTATCATAAAGCTGAGAAAATTCACATCTAAAACTACTTAGCACAGTTCTTCCTGTGCAATCATTTTATGATTCAGTCATGTAATAAAGTTGAGAGCATTTTCTTAGGACAAGGGGAGGATAATCAGGACTGAGAACCTTCAGCATGTCTGACAATACATGAATTTCCTTAGCTAAGTCTTTGTTTCCATTAAAAACATTTTTCTTTTTCTTTTGTTTGTTTGTTTATTTCTCGAGACAGGGTTTCTCTGTGTAACAGCCCTGGCTGTCCTGGACTCACTTTGTAGACCAGGCTGGCCTCAAACTCACAGAGATCCACCTGCCTCTGCCTCCCAAGTACTGGGATTACAGGCATGAGCCACCACACCTGGCTCACATTTTTCTTTTTGAGACAGGAACTGCTTATGGAATCTTAGCTAGCCTAGAACTCAGTACATAAAACTAAGTTAGCCTTGGATGTGCAGAATCCTTTCTCCTGAATCCTGGAATCAAAGGCTTGTGCTAATATAACTGGCCTAACAAATTGTTAAAACAACCCCTGAATCCCATCAGCCTCTCTGTTGCTTCTTGTTCAACTTTTTCTAAATTATATTTATTTACTTATAACTATCCCCTTTCATCATTTGGGTCTCAAAAATCAAATTCAGGCAGTTAGGCTTGGTGGTAAGAACCTTTACCCACTGAGCCATCTTTCTGGCCTTTTTAGTTTTTAAATCACTTTACATTTTGTGTGTGTGTGTGTGTGTGTGTGTGTGTGTGTGTGTGTACACCATAGTACACATGTGGAGGTCATGTGGAGGTGAGAGGACAACCACTGGGACTTGGTACTCTCTCTCTATCATGTAGGTCCTGGTGCTTAAATGAGGTCTCCAGGCTTAGAGTCTTCACTTGTTAAGCCATCTTGTTGGCCCTCTTATATGATCCATAAAGCTACCCTTCAAGATATTATTTTAGACAAGAATTAAGTTTTGAGAATGAAGCAGGGCTGGAGAGATGGCTCAGCCGTTAAAGGCTAGGCTCACAACCAAAAATATAAGAGAATGAAGCAATACTTCTAAGATTACAAAGCTAGTAAAAAAGCTTTAAATTCACATGCAAATTACTAAATGGCTGTCATTATCTTAACTTGCCATAAAATTAAAGAAATATGGGCTGGAGAGATGACTCAGCAGTTAAGAGCACTGGCTGCTCTTCCAAAGGACCCAGGTTCAAATCCCAGCACCCACATGACTGTTCACAGCTGTCTGTAATTGCTGGGCATAGTGCACACACCTTTAATCCCAGTACTTGGGAGGCAGAGGCAGGCAGATCACTTCAAGGCCAGCGTGGTCTACAAAGCAAATCCAGGACATCCAGGGCTACACAGAGAAACCCTGTCTCGAAAAAAACAAAAACAAAAAAAAAATTTAAAGAAATATAACAAAGATGAATTGGATCATCTCAAGGATCCTAAAAACTAAAAGTTTATGATAGATAAAATCTTAGAACAGACAGGGCAGCATGGAACACCAATTTGGATTAAAAATTATTTTAGGGGATGGGTTATATGGATTTGCAGTTAAAAGCACTTACTAATCTTGTACAGGACCCAGGTTTGGTTCCCAGCACCCACATAGTGTAACTCCAGTTCTAGGGATGTATTGCCCTCTTCTATCTCCAGAAGGCACTGGACACACATAGCACACATACATACATGCATGCAAGCAAACACTCGTGCACATAAAATAAAAATAAATAAATCCTTTTGTTTTAGTATTTAAAAAATCCTGGAAAGTACTAATGTGGTACACCCTGTAATCCAAACATTTGAAAGGTTGTGGCAAAATGTGACTGAGACTAGCAAGATCTAGTCTCAAAAAAAAGCAAAGACTAGGGATATAGCTGAGAATGCTTGCATAGCATGCACAGCAATCATCTCTGAATTCATTCCCTAAGACCACATAAAGTAGGCATGGTAGCACTTGCCTGCAACTTCTTCAACTACTCTGAGGTAAAAGCAGGATCTGAAGTTCAAGTTCATCCACATTTACATAGTAAATTCCAGGGCTGCCTAGGCACACCCTGTCTCAAAAACAAAGAAGCAAAACAACTTATAGGAAAGTTATTGTGAGCAAGAATAGAAAATGGGTCCAACTAGAAAAAGTAGCAAGTAAACATAGCATTTAACACTACCAATTACAAACCCAGTGAGAAAACCAGTTCTAAAGTCTAATGACACAATATATAAAGATGCTGTGATGAAACTGATTACCTTTGTATGCTAACTTAAAAACCAAGCTCTACCCGAAAACACTGCTACTTACCAGACTGTAATAACCAGCATTGATTGACACAGGCAACATTGCTGGGATGCATTCAGATATGACTGACTCTGAGTAAGTTTTGAAAAATGATGTCTATATCTAAACAAGCTTGAGAAATATGGAATCTAATATTAAAGCTGTTCACTCACTATGAGCAGGAAACTGGGCTTGAAACCTGTGGAACTCATCACCCAGTTACCCTGAGTCTCACTTCCATTTCAGCTCAGCCATGCCAGTGTAACAAACAGGTTGCTGTAAGGATTAGAAGGAGCTGCCTGTAGGCCTTAAAGAGGACTTGGTGATAACATTCCCCAGCACTTTCATCAACCCGAAAGAAAACTGGTAGTCATTGTGAATTGATGAGAGGGTGGGGTGCAGAAATATGTATACAATTTCCCAAACTCCTTTGACAATGGAATTTTTTTTCTTTTTCTTTTTTTTTTTTTTTTTTTGGTTTTTCGAGACAGGGTTTCTCTGTGTAACAGCTCTGGCTGTCCTGGACTCATTTTGTAGACCAGGCTGGCCTGGAACTCACAGTGATCCGCCTGCCTCTGCCTCCCAAGTGCTGGGATTAAAGGCATGAGCCACCACACTTGGATGCTATCAGTAAAAAAACTAAAAAGAAAAATAAAAGAATGTGGTGGGGGGAGAAAGAATATGATAAAAATATATTGTATTTAAAACTATGTTAGTGGAAAAAAGCCTAAATATAATATAAATGTAAGAAAACCTTAAAAGTACTGAAGGAATAAAATGGTGACATATGGGTGAATTTTGTTATGCTAAAACTATAAAACTGAAAATAAACATTGTGTTCCAATAAAAAAGAAAAAATGTATTCCCTCAAATTTTCTTCAACTCTTATGTGCAACCAGCTGTCTGTGGTTTGTGGTTGTTGTTTGCTTGTTTTTTGAGAGAGGGCTTCTCTGCGTATTCCTAGCTGTCCTAGAACTCACTGTATAGGCCATGCTAGCCTTAAACTCAGAGATCCGCCTGCCTCTTCAAGTTGCTGGGATTAAAGGCATGTGCTCCCACCACTGACCAGCTGGTCTAAACTTTTAACAGATGACAAAAAAATTATGAAGCAAACTAGACTAGTAATTACAAAGAAAAAAATGTGAGATGTGAATTCTTTCCAATATCATCTATTATTTTGGAAGCAGCAGAGATAGTTAAACATGTTATGAATATTTCCTGCTCGCAGAATTATTCCTTATTTATAGAGCAGAATCATACATAGCACCCCCTAGTACCCTAAAAAAGACACCATGCTTCTTGGGTTTTTTTTTTTTCATGCTTCTTGTTTTTAGTAATCCATGACCTGACTGAACCTGAAGCATATTTTACATATTCTCCAAGTCAGTGTAGTGAAGAGCCTCAGGAGACTCACAGCTTTCAGACTGTTTAGCAACTCTATGAATTGATACATCTCTAGTTTTGAAAAAAAAGTCTTAAATATTGTTGCTGCATTGCTACAGGAACATGATGTGTGCCACAATATCTTCTAATAACTATGGCCTTAGATTAGTGCTGCTGTCAGCTTTGGCCAAAGCAGTTTCTTTTTGCAGTGGGCAACAGTTACTGCAAAGGCCACTAACGGTCAAACTGCTTAGAATAAGTGAGCGTTGGATGCTCAGCCCTAACTGGGACATTTGTGTCACCCTCTCCACGGCTCAGGGACATCATGAAAGAGCAGCATTGGATGCTCAGCCCTAACTGGGATATTTGTGTCACCCTCTGCAAGGCTCAGGGACATCATGGAAGAGCAGGGTTGGATGCTCAGCCCTAACTGGGACATTTGTGTCACCCTCTGCAAGGCTCAGGGACATCATGGAAGAGCAGCGTTGGATGCTCAGCCCTAACTGGGACATTTGTATCACCCTCTCCACGGCTCAGGGACATCATGGAAGAGCAGACAAAAAGAGTGTAAGACACAGGATGTGGAGAATTTCCACTGATAAGGTAGAAGTCTGGTATTTCTAGAAAGCCAGTGAGCTCAGTGCTAAAATGACGGAGGTCCTTTTTTCAGCAGAAAGCCCTTCCTCTGTCTCATCCTCTAAGACCTGACACATACCCCAACCCTGATAAACCTGCCCAGAGAACCTGGAGTTCTTTCCCCACCCCCACTACCCATGGGTTAATTAGGTTCTACATTTCTTCTGACAGGAGGGTACTCAGCAAATCAAACACATTCACCTCTAAAACCCCTCTCCACTGCCCAAAGATTTATAATGCCCCAATCCCCGAGGCTGCCATGATTGCCAGAGACTTGACTGTTTTTTTTCGGGCTTGGGAAGGAAGTGTCCTTCCTTCCATGATGAATTCACCACCTGCTGGCCTAGCTAGGCCTGCTTGGGGCGCATGTTCCTGCGGAGCTTCTGCTGCTTCTCCCGCACCACCGGTCCAGCCGCCCAGCTGGGCTCTGGGAGCTCCAAGCTCCTTGAAACTGCCTGCCCCAGCGCTAAGACAGCTGTAACACTCGACAGGGAAAACAAACTTTTACCTCTCCGGCCTAGCCCAACCACCCTTTTCTGCCCAGACCAACCTATCAAGGACCTACTAGAGGAGGAGCATGCATTTCCGGCCTGATATCTGACCAGGCTGGGAATTTCCAGCCAGAAGCAGCTGGGAAGATGGCTCACAGTTAAGAGTACCAATTACAGCCAGGCGTGGTGGTCACTACTTTAATCCCAGCACTTGGGAAGCAGAGGCAGGTGGATCTCTGTGATCTGTGAGTTCAGGGCCAGCCTGGTCTGCAAAGCGAATTCAGGACGACCAGAGCTATTACGCAGAGAAACCCTGTCTCAGAAAAAGAGAGAAAGAGAAAGAACCAATTGCTCTTCAAGACGACCCAATGATAGGTATTCTCTGCCAATAAAATGAGCCAATTCAAGTCAAATTAAAGTATAAAGGCAGATTTATTGGGAATAGCTCTTGGGAGGGTTCGCTGGTCCAAAGGAACAGGACCAGGGAAGTTGCCATCCAGACAGGGGGACAGAGAAGGGGAAAAGGGAAAAAGAAAGAGTATGCTGACCCAGAGGGAGAGAGGGAGAGAGGAGGAGGAGAGAGGTGAGAGAGGGGAAGAGACGAGAGGAGGGGGGAACCAATATGTGTGGATTATATAGTGAGCTTCTGGGTGAGAGGAAGCCCAGCTGGAAAGTTCAGGTAGGGACTGAGAGATGCTGGGAGAATCTGGAGCCCAGGTCTGCTTTGGTATGTTTAGTCACTTGTCCCCAGTCTGAATCCCAACACCCAAGTTCAATTCTCAGAATACATGGTGGCTGGAAACCTAACTCCATCCCAGGGCATCTGACGGCTCTTCTGGCTTCCACCAGATATTGCATGTTGTGCACAGACATACATGTACACAAAACATCCATACATATAAAATAAAAATAGATTTAAAAAATTTTTTTCAAAGACACAGAAGAAAGGACGAGGCGTACTCTTCAATTCATAGCAGCTGTGATTACCTGCACAAGAATGGGTATAGTAACATCCTATTATGTAGAGGAGAGGTGCTCACAAGGCCCCATCCCTCCCTGAGGATGTATAGGCAATTATGGTTGCTAGGGGAGATAAAAATATTTCCTTCAATGTGTAGCCACTGGTAAATTACCCATGCTCCTATAAATAACTCCCAACTTATGCTCATGAAAACAAACACAATTAAACTCAGTGAGTCAAACACACATACACGCACAGAGACAAAGACAGACAAAGAAAGACAGAGACAAAAGGACAAGGGGAACACGGTTAGGATGAGGGAGGGATCAGTGGGCAGAGGAAGAGGGTAGTGTAGTGGGAGGTGGATATGATCAAAATACATTATATAGATATTGAGAAAAACAGATGCTGAGATGCAGGAAGGAAAAGCATCCAGACTTTCAACAGAAGGGAGATAGTATTCATACTATATTCAAGCATCACTGAGAAAGTAGAGTGCTTGGGGGCTGATTGGAAAGTCAGACTTTGTTTCCCTACAGGGAGACAAGAGATTGTTTAAAGGAGACAAAAGCAGACAATGAAGTTTCTGACCCATTTTTAAAAGTCAATTATGAAGCTGGGTGGTGGTGCATACCTTTAAGCCCAGCAGAGGCAGAGGCAGAACTATCAGAGTTCAAGGCCAGCCTGGTCTACAAAGCAAGTCGAGGATAGCCAGGGCTGTTACACAGAGAAACCTTGTCTCGAAAAAAAAAAATCAATTATGTTGTTGCATATTTATAGGGTACAGTGTGATGTTCTAATCTGTGTACACATTATAAAAGATAATAAAGAGAATTAACACAACTATCACTCAAAAAATAGATGCTGAATATGTCACACTTCAGACTACACAAGAGCTTAAGTGACTTAAATACTGCTGCACTAGCATTAACTCCACATTTCTAGAAAAAGACAATGAATCAGGGCTGGGGCTGTGAGTCTGTCTGTCGGTAGGGTTACTACTTAGCATACATAAAGCCCAGGGTTCCATCCTCAGCACCACATTAAAAATCATGTACAATAGTACCTGTGAACCCAGTGCTGCAGAAGTAGAGGCAGGAAGTTCAGAAATTCAGAGTCCTCCTCCTTCACACTGCAAGTTGAAGGTCAGCCTGAGTTACTAGAGACCCTGTGGCTGGATAGCTCTGAGATTAAAGCACTTGTAATGCAAATAGAGAGACCTGACTTCAATCCCTGGACCCCACAGTAGCAATGGACTCCCTAAGGTCATCCTCTGACCTCCAAAGGCACACCACTGCTTGTACTTTATTACACATACACAGACAAAAATAAAAAATAAAGCAGATGGTGAAATGTGATGGTCCCAGCTATTCCCACTGGGACGAAGTTTCTTTATATCCCTTCTTAATGGGGCATAAAGCTTTGTCAATACCTGAAGACTCACTGTTTTCTCACTCTAACTAGGACTGAAGGTTACCACCATCCACACATCTCACAGAGACAAGACTACTGAAGCCAAAAAATCAAATGAGTACCAACTGCTTCCATGTAAGCCTTCATCACTCAGAGCTGAGCTTTGCCAAGAATAAAACAGCTTTATAGTAGGGTGCTTTATGGCACCTATGCAAAAGCCAAAGAATGCTAAGCAGTGGTGAGCAGGGCTAGGAACAGTGACATCATCCAGTTTTACTTACTCCAGCATCTCAGTCTGGCAGCATAAGCACATTCTACTGGGCTGGAGAGATGGCTCAGCGGTTAGAAGCACTGGCTGCTCTCCCAAAGAATCCAGGTTCAAATCCCACTATCCACATGGCAGTTCACAACTGTCTGTAATGGTTGGGTGTGGTGGCGCACACCTTTAATCCCTGTACTTGGGAGGCAGAGGCAGGCATATCTCTGTGAGTTTAAGGCCAGTCTGGTCTACAAAGTGAGTCCAGGACAGCCAGAGATACACAGAGAAACCCTGTCTCGAAAAACACAAAAAAAGAAAAAAAACAAAAACAAAAAAACACTTTCTCCACAAAATTAACTGACACTGACATCTAAGATGATTGTGTTTTTCATCCTATTTGAAATTCTTCAAAAATAACTCCCAACTATTAATTCCCTTTCCTGTTGTGATCCTGTTTAGTTTCTGTTCTATATATTCCCTCTCCTCTTCCCTTCACACAACCTCCCAAGCTAGACCCCCAAATAGCCCCTTAGATTCTTCAACTGTAAACAAATATTCTGACTCCTGAACTGACTTCATTCACTAGCATGGCAAATCTTGTCTGAATTAAGTCTAAGCACAAACCACTCTCCCATTTAAATATGTTCACCATCCATTTGTTAACCTCAAACAAAAGGAACTTTCCTGGGGTTTATGTCTTCTGTTTTCACCTTGAAGCATGTGTTTCTATTAGCTACTGACCCGCTCACTCTATTCATAACCTGGCTCCGGGTCTCCACACTCCCTAGTTCTGCCACTGACTCCTCTAAAAACCAAGCTTTACAGTCCCCTTACCTTGATGCTAAGAATCTTCACTTTGCCTCCATTTCTGTCATAACAGCAACTGTACTTCCAACTCTTGAATACAACACCCAATATCTTCTGGTTTGGTCTGGTTTTTTGTTGCTGTTGTTTTGTTTTTGGTTTTTGGTTTGGTTTTTGGTTTTTCAAGACACAGTTTCCTGGACTCACTTTGTAGACCAGGCTGACATCCACACCAGGCTTCCTGGTTTTATTTAGTCTCATCAGCCTAATTTCAAAGCCCAACACTTTAAAATTTTACTACTGTAATCTCTTGCCACATTATCGCTGTGTCACACTCGGCCATAGAATTTATACCAAGGCTAGATTCTCAGAACATACCTTCGAACACACCTGAAGTGAGCTACAGACACAATGAAAGCGTCTTTGCGTTCTCAGTCTCCTATACCTTGGCCCCTTGACCAGGAGTATCGCTGGAAGCAGCTTCGGGAGGGAGAAACAGTTCAAAATGGAGCCCTACCCGGACCTCAAGGCTCGAAAGGTCCTGACCAGGAGACTCAACTTGAAGAAGAAACAAGTTGAGACTTGGTTCATCCAACATTCTTTGGAGCAGGAGATGCGCCCTCCCCTTGCCAAGCTGCAACAGTCCACCCAGGATAACACCTCTTCTCATGCTTCCCACCACTGCCAGCCACCAAGCTGGAGATACAGGCTCATTCCCATCAGTTCCTCGGAGTCCTCATCCAGCTGTGAGCACAGTTGCTGATTCTCCTTGCCCCATTGGGCTTCTCCAACATGTAGCACGACAGACCCCCCCCCCCCACTCCAACTCCTGGCTGTATCAAACGCACCAAAATGCTGGATGCTTTCCAGAGACTCAGGGATCAATGCTTCACCTAGGTGACAAGACAGATGGCATTGGACAGAAATGGCTTGACAGATGGCAAATCAAGCTGAATCCACTGGGAGCCTCCAACAGGGACTTCTGGTAGACCCTGCAGGGCCTCATATCCCACTGTGACCCATCTCAGCTGGAGGTTGTTGTTCTGATTCTTTTAACACCCTTCCCCTTAAGGTTGCCTGTAGCCCAGGCTAGCTATCAGCTCAATATATAGCAGAGGATGACCCTGATCTTCTTGCCTCCACTTCCCAAGGCTGAAGGAACTCACAAGCAGTGAATACCTTACCAATGAACTTTATCCCCAGGTCAATACATCTTTACACACATACACATACACACACACACACACACACACACACACACACACACACACACACACGAACAGGGGCTAGAAGAGTGGTGTCAGATGCCTGGAGCTGGAGTTAGAGGCAGTTACGAGCCATTTGATGACATAGATGCTAAGGGATGAATTTGGGTCATCTGGCAGAGATACACCCAGTCTTACCCATTCTGTAGACCCTAGCTCACTCTGACAGAACTGACATAGCAAATCTGCACATGTGGGATCTTTCATGACTACACCTGAGAACTACCCTGTTCCTACACTTGACCCCTAAGTTTCCTTTTTGTTCTTTCAAATATCATTTACATTTATAGCTCTGGTTCAGATCTGTACTGAACTCATTTCATTGATACTACTCCTCATTTAGCAACTTCATTTGGTTACCTTAACAAATATCTGAACTTCAAAATGCCCTATATGTTACCGTTTATCTTCAAAGTGGTAGCACTATGAAAGCCAGAACTTAAAAGTCACACATGCTAACATTCCTACACCTTTCATATCCAACCACTTTCAAGTTCACTCCTGTGTAACAACCTATGATAGCACAACTGTCACCAAGTTTCTTCAATCCAGCCTCCATGAAACAGATAGCGAGATCTTCAAAAACAGAACCTGGATCACACCACTCCCTAGCTTTGTTTGCTCTGGTTTTAGTGTCGGTTTTTTGAGACAGGGTCTTATTATGTAGCCTAGGATGGCCGTGAAGTCACAACAGTTCTGTCTCTGCTTCCCGAGTGTTAGGATTATAGGAGCACACTACATCTGGCAACATCACTCATTACTTAAAACTGTTAGATTTGTATGTTTCATACTTGGAGGGAAAGAATCTTTTTATTCTGAGGGGCTGGAGCTCAAACCCAGGGTCTTTCTTACCAATGCTAGGCAAGCATGTAAGCACTGTGTGACAGGTGATCTGCTTGTTCCAATTGTTAGTTGTCTCCTGTCTTCCTATTTGTACGAGTTGGCAATCACGTACCCCAAAATGACACTAGTAACTCTTGCTTCCCCCAAACTTCCTGCTTGGTTTGAATAAGATGCTGAGGCCTTGACTGAGGCAGCAGAGAGGTAGGTGGAGTTAAGTTCATGAGTTTTTGTAGGAGGAAACAGTTTTAGAGAGGAGCCATGAGGAAGGAAGAAACAGGAGGAGTAGGAGGAAGGACAGACTCTATGGGTTAGGAAAATCAGAACTCCAACTGGCATGGAACATGGCATAGCGTGGAGAATAACCATTCAAGGGGTCGTATGTATGTTTATACTGGAGGTTTGTTTTGTTGTTGTTGTTGTTTTGGTTTTGGTTTTTTGAGACAGGGTTTCTCTGTGTAGCCCTGGCTGTCCTGGACTCACTTTGTAGACCAGGTTGGCATTGAACCCGCAGAAATCTGCCTGCCTCTGCCTCCTGAGTGCAGGGATTAAAGGCGTGCGCCACCACACCCAGCTATACTGGAGTTTTATTTAGGGAAAAAAGAATTGCTCAGTTACAGGTTAAGACTGGCTAAATACCATCAGGTGTCTGTCTGTGTTTGTTTACAATGGCAGGTTAGAGATTAATGCTGCCGCCTGATAATTATATTTCTACTAGTAATTATTAATTATTTAATTATACAACTGTGCTACATGCTCAGACCAGGAAAAATAATTTCTCTTCCTGACAATGTTCTTATTGCAAAATGTCTCTGTATACTGATTCTGTGGATCAACAGCATTCAGCTACTAGTGTAAAGACAAATTAACGCACTTGTCACCAACCCTGGCAACCTGAGTTAGATCCCTGGGACTCACATGGTAGAAGAAGAGCATGGACTCCTCAAGCTGTCCTCCAACCACCATACTCATGTTCTGACACCCTTGCCACACATGCATAAACATACAAAATAAATAATATAAAGAAAAGAGATAAGTTTGGGGATAAAAATGATATAATTGACCACTTCAGTGTTCACAGTTCAGTGGGTTGCAGTGTACTCACAACATTGTGAACTGTCTCCACCATCTAATTCCAGAATGTGTCCATCACCTGCTTCTCATCTCC
Source organism: Lophiomys imhausi (assembly GCA_907164525.1). Taxonomy (NCBI): domain Eukaryota; kingdom Metazoa; phylum Chordata; class Mammalia; order Rodentia; family Muridae; genus Lophiomys; species Lophiomys imhausi. The sequence goes on along the minus strand of CAJQZJ010014563.1, from coordinate 3,727,827 downwards.
TGGAAACTGCCAATCTACCTGGTGTCATGGAGCTGCCTGCTCACATTTCACAGAAATGGGATTACATAAGGTAATTCTTTTGTGTCTGCCTTCTTTCTATTAGTAATGTTTTTAAGGTTCGTTGGTGGTGTTGCATGAATCAGTATTTCAATTCTTTGTTCTTTTTCAGTTTAGTTTTGTTTTTTGAGACTCTCCTGAGTTTTAGGCTGTTCTCAAATTCCTCATGTAGTCAATCAAGAATGACCTTGAACTTCTGAATCTCCTGCCTCTACTTCCAAAGTGCCAGAATCGCAGGTGAGGGCCATCACACAGTGTGCATGGTGCTAGAGCATGAACTCAGGGCTTCACACATGTTAGGCAGACACTCTACCAACTAAGCTATATTCCAAGCCTAGTATTCCATTCTTTTTATGGCTAATAATACTCCATTGTGTAGAAAATATCAACTTTGTTTATATATATATATATATATATATATATGAGCTGATGGACATGTAGATTGTTTTCAGGTTTCTACTATTATGAATACGGTTGACATCAGCACTATTATACAAGATACTGTATACACACATGGCATCAAACCTCTTATGAATATTGCTAAATCATAGGGTAACAGTACCTAACTTTTTGAGGAACTGCCAAGCTGTTTTCCACCATTGCTGTACTATTCTATCTCCATCAGAGTTTTCATTTCTCTACATCCCACTGATATCAGTTATTTTCTTGATTTTATTATTGTTACTGTTATTCCTAGATGATTTTTATTTGTATTTCCATTTTTTTCACATATTTATTTGGCCATTTATACATGTTTTAAAGTTTCTATTTTATTTTATTTATTTGCATGTCTGTGTATATGTGTATAATCTCTTTCTGTTTCATTTTCACAGGCTCTCCAAGGAGATAATCATAAATATTCTACACTTAATAAGAAATTTGTGGTGGGTAACTATTTTTAAGGGTACTTCTACCCTCCTCCTTGTATCTTTTTTATATCTCATATTGTTTTGTTTTGTTTTGTTTTGGAGACAGGGTTTCTCTGTGTTGGCCTAGTGGTTTTGGAACTCAGTCTGTAGATCAGGTTGGCCTCAGATCTGTTTGCCACTTCCTCCCAAGTGCTGAGATTAAAGGTGTACGTTACCACACCTCTAAAGTAGTATTATCCTGAATTATGCTTGTGATAAAGTATCAGTGTAACAGAGAGTCTAAAGAGTCTGTCATTTGTGCCCTGAACAAAAGCAAGAACTTCTAACAACATAAAGACCGGATTAGTGCTCTTAATGTTCTAAACTACTTGTCTATGTCCTCCACTGGTAACAAGAAGTCACTAATGGCAACTTTATCAGAAAATCTGTCAAGATCATTTCAGCATTTGATTTTGATTATAACCCCTACAAGGAGAAGATGGGTTTCTGTTCTGCCCTACTATCCAACAACACAGTAAACACCAGACCACAAAGTTGTTTATAAGCTGTTATTCAAAACCTGAAAGCATGATCTTAAAATGATCATTTCATAAGATCTCAAAGAGAACTGAACTTTTCCAATTTTAGTGTTGGAAACATGAAAGTACAAGCATCATAATTCCCTAGCATCCTCCAGAAGTTCTCCCCATTCAACGGAGTCCAGGGAAATACATCATCACAATGAGATAGCAAATGGCAAAGTAGTTATTTTCTGAAGCAAATATGGTAAACACTGTTGGTTGCTATGCTGGCTAGTTTTTTTTTTTTTTTTTTGTCAACTTGACACAAACCAAGGTCATCTGGGAAGAGGGAACCTCAACTGAGAAGATGCTCCAACATGTCGGCCTGTAAGACCAGCCTGTGGGGCATTTTCTTGATGAATGATTGATGTTGGAGGGTCTGGCCCACTGTGGGTAGTGCCACCTCTGAACCTGTAGAAGAAGGCAAGCTGGCCAAGCGTAGTGGCACTTGCCTTTAATCCTATCACTCTAGACAGAGGTAGATAGACCTCTGCTAGTTTCGGGTCAGCCTGGTGTACATAGCAAGTTCCAGAACATCCAGGGCTACATAGAGAGACGCTGTCTCAAAAAAAAAAAAAATCAAAACAAGCCAGGTGTGATGGTGCTCACCTTTAATCCCAGCACTTGGCAGGCAGAAGCAGGCGGATCTCTGAGTTCAAGGCCAGCCTGGTCTACAAAGTGAGTTCCAAGATAGCCAGGCTGTACAAAGAAACCATGTCTCAAAAAAAACAACAAAAACAAACAGAAAGAGGGAGGGGGAGGAAGGAGGGAGGGAGGAAGGAAAGAAAGAAAGAAAAAAAACTAAACAAAGCACAAACAGCAAGACAGGAAGTAGCATCCCTCTATGGGCTCTGCTTGTTTTCCGTCTATGATGGATTGTGATCGGGACATGTAAACCAAATAACATCTTTCCTCCCCAAGATATATTTTTTTTTTTATCACAGAGAGATAAAGTAAACTAGAAAAGTTGCTTTCAAGTAATTACTTCTTCCACACCTCCTTGCTGGCAGAGCCTGCCTATACTTAAGAGGGGAGTGACCCTCTCTTAGCCTTCCCCACAGGCAGGGCATGGACATGTAACTTAGACCTAGCTACTAGAGCCTAAGAGACCTGAAGAGGGATGGTAACCTTTGGACAGTTATCTGCACTAATAAAGGGATAGGAAGTGTTGTTCCTTCTCAGTCCTTAGCTGTGTCTGCCTGTGACCCTTGGAACTGAGACAGCCATCTTGAAACTGTTAGGAAAAGTATCACTAGCTATCTGAACATAAAACAGGAAGAAGAGTATTTTAATATCTGCCATTATCACTGACCTTTTGTACTTACAGTGAGAAAGCCCCATCCCCAGGCTTCTTGACAGGCAAGTTATCTTAGTTTATGGCTTGACCTTAAGCTGTTTTTATTTGGGTATGCCAAAGCAGCCTAACTAATTCATTAGCAAGTACCTGTTCCCTCTTCCCTATCCAGTTTTGAAAGTCAGAGCCTGCCTTCACTCAGCACCTCGGTGTCTCTGGCCTGTACCTTTTCTGCCTTTTGAAACTCTGATTGCTCTTAGAGAACAAGTGCAATTACACTCACAGCTACACCTCCAAGTAACATTCTGTTTCTACCATAAGTCTTCATCATTAACGGAAAAGTACTTTTTACTTTTCTAGTATACTTTTCAGTTATGTCTACTTTTAACTGCTTAAGAGCTAGACCCTATCTTTTAACTTAGCTTTCTTTCTTACCATTCAAATGCCAACAACTTAACACAACAATTAATTAACCTAAAATTTTTATTAAAATACTTTTCCTTTTTTTCCCATTTTCTTAACTTCTGCAGCATCCTGTTTATCTCCCTCTGCTAACAGTTGTTTCCTTCCCTCTCAATGCTCTCCGACCATTCCCCCACCCAACCTAAATAACGCAAACTTCTCCTTAGGTGCTGCTGCTCTCTCGTCTGGGGCCCTGAGCTAGGTTCTGAATAGTCCCATCCCTGTCCCTGACATCATTGCCCAGAGGCCAGGTGCTGGGGATGGGTGGAAGCTTTGCTGAGTTCCCTACCCTTGAGACCACAATACAGCCTGGCACCACAAAGTAGGGTGTTGCTGCTCCGCACTCTGTCTGTAGGGCTGCGGGCACTCAGCGGTCAGTTGGTCTCTCTGTTTCAGGTGATGGTGAACTGTTCTTACTGAAGGAGTCCATGTGTTCCCTCTCTACATTCCTAGTGAGTGTCAGTCAGCAGCACTGGTCACTCCCAGAAAACTGTGTTGTCTTGTAGTTTAAAATCATCTGCTTCCCATCTGCTCACTCCAGATCTCAGTGATAAGAGATCTGGTTGTAAGTGTTACAGCTCTGAGGGAAAAGGCATCCTGGCAGTTAGGAGCCAAGGAATACCGCAAAGTCACACCACACAACAAACCTCACCAGAGATTTATTGAAAAACACAGGAAGGTGGGGCTGCCTCTGCAGGGGAGAGAAGTAGCCTTAAACTATTTTAATTTTTCTTTTTTAGATTTTTAAAATTTATTTTATGTACATGAGTGCTCTGTTTTCATGCACACCAGAAGAGAGCATTAGATTCCATTATAAATGGTCGTGAGCCACCATGTGGTTGCTGAGAATTGAACTCAGGACCTCTGGAAGAACAGTGCTCTTAACCACTGAGCCATCTTTCCAACTCACCTTAAACTATTTTTATTAAATTTATTTATTATGTGTATGTTGTGATCTAACATTTTTAAAAAAAAATTTTTTTCAAGACAAACTTTCTCTGTATAGTCCTGGCTGTTCTGGAACTGTCTGTAGACTAGGCTGACCTCAAAGTCAGAGATCTGTCTGCCTCTACCTCCAGAGTGCTGGGATCAAAGGCGAGTACTACCACCATCCAGCTTTTTTCTTTTTAAATTTGTGTGTGTGTATGTATGTTTGTGGTGTGCCTGCATGAGTTACTGGGCACCATGTGAAAACTACCAGCAGAGGTCAAAAATGACATTGGATCCCTAGGAACTGAATTACTACAGATGGTTGTGGGCTACCCCGTGGGTGCTGGGAATGCAAGCCCGGTCATCTGCAAAAGCAGCACATACTCTTCTTAACCTCTGAGCCACCTCTCCAGCCCCTTGACCTAGTAAGTACAGAGTACTGAAAGCATGGCACTCCCTAGCTGACAGGCTAGCTCAGACTGACAAGCCTCCCGCATGACACAACGACAGGTCCTGCCACCATGTCTGCCTCAGCTCTATTACTGATGGACCTTTTATAAAAGCAAATACTGCTTCATGGCATGTGGTGGCACATGCTATAAAATTTGGAGAATGAAACAGAAGAATCTCAAGTCAAGGCTTATTGACAGATTAAGCTCATCTTAGGCTATAAAAAGCAAGACCCTATCATTTGACATTATTAGGATTTTTATGTGCCAAAAGATAATCACAAACCTTTTAAAAAATGAGTTTCTAAGAAACTAACATCACTGACATTTCTATGAGATCCCCATATTCCTCCTTTTCATAAGTATTCACCAATACACTAGGAAGGAAAGGAAAAGAAAGGGAGGAGCCTATAGGTGTTAGGACTCAGAAGAGGTATTAAGTGTTTATAGGTTTTAAGCTTTTAAAAGTATTTTAGATTTGGGTAATTGGGTTATAGGATATAGGTATTTTATAGATATGTATTAAGTACTAATATAAGTGTTTTAAATAAAAATATTCTGTTACAATATATGAATTTGAGGTCAGCATAAGCTATTTGGGACCCATTTCAAAAACATGTCAAACAATAAAAGAAGCTTAAGCATGGTGACACATGCTTATAATCCCAATACCTGGGCGACAGAAACAACAGGATCTCAGGTTTGAGGCTAGCCTGTACTACAGCTCAAACTCAAGGTCAGCCTGCACTACACAATGAGATCATATCTCACAAAATAGTGAAATAGCCGGGCGTGGTGGCTCACCCTTTAATCCCAGCACTCGGGAGGCAGAGGCAAGCCGATCTGTGAGTTCCAGGACAGCCTGGTCTACAGAGTTCCAGGACAGCCAGGGCTATTACACAGAGAAACCATGTCACGAAAAACCAAAAAAAAAAAAAAAAAAAGGAAAATAAACTACTTAGTAATAAATTTCAAACCAGAAATGATGGTGCAAGACTGCAATCCCAGTTCTTGGGGAGCTAAGGCAAAAAGACAACACGTTCTGGTTCACCCTAACTACACAGGGATGGACACACGCATGAAGGAAACTCAAGGAAGTACACATTTTATTTTTATTAGTTTACTACACGTTTCATTTTGGAATCATAGACGATGCCATAAAATTCTACAAAAACACTTCAGTCAGATGTATACAGATCTATATATTCAAAACATATCACTGCAGTCCTTATGATTTTTCAATTCTATTCTTGATAGTAAAGTGCTCAGAGTTTGAAATGTGCTCACCACTGAAGCACTAGTTCTGTTGTTCTACTGAATTTCAAGGTTCCATTCTCATATAACTTTTGAGAACTGTCCCAAATAGCTTTATAGAGTCAACATAATCTTCACCAAAATTCTGAAATCTTTACAGAGATCAGCAAGATCTTAAAATTCACACAGAAATTCAAGTGGCATAGAAGCAATCACAAGAAAGAACAAGGTTGGAGTACAGAACAAAGGAGAAGGGAAAAGATGGAGGAGGGAAAACACCTATAAAACCAGCACTCAGGAGGTGGGGACACACCAGGCTCAGCCACACAGCAAGTCTGAGGCCAACAGGGGCTCCATGAGAACTTGTCTCTAAACAAACAAACAAACAAAAAAGCTACAATAATCAAGACAGTGTGGTACTGACATAAATATGCATGAGGGCCAGTCAGGTGACTCAGTGGGTAAAGATGTCTGCTGCCAAGCCTGATGACCTGAATAGATCCCCAGACCCCACATGGTAGGAAGAAAACCTACTCCTGACACTTGTCCTCTGACCTCTACATATGCGCTGGAACCTGCACACACACATCCCATGCACAATAATAGTAAAACTTTAATTAAAACAATGGGCATATGGATAAATAAAATGAAGACATATAAGCAATATTTAATCAGCTTATTTTGCAGAGAATATGTTAAGATATATATGTGTATATATATAAATATATCATATATCATACACAAAGGAAAGATAACATTTGGAAAGGAGGAAAACACTTCCAAACACATATCTGACAAAGGACTTACAGCCGGACTACCAAAAAATTTCTCATAATTCATTATCTACAAAGTGTGGGGTGGGGGGAGTAACAAAAAACAAAGAATCAAACTTTAAAAATGAGCAAATAATGGAATACACACATCCACAAAGCAGTGCACCATAAGAACACAGCAAGATGCTGAAGCTCAGCAATTAGACTACAGACTCAAGGACAGGCAAAAAAACTCCACTTACACCCGCCACATGCTGTAATCGAAAAGACAGAGACACACTGGTGAGGAGAGAGCCTGGGACCCGTTTACAAGGGCAATGGGAATTAAAATAGTGTGGACACTATGGAAAATGATTTGACAGTTTCTCAAAATAAGCCAAAGGGCCAGTGAGGTGAGTCAGTGGGTAGTGAGTGACCAAATCAGTGACCAAAGAACTTTAAAAATGTGACAGTTGCTGGGCAGTGGAGGGGCACGCCTTTAATCCCGGCAGAGGCAGGTGGATCTTTGTTAGTTCAAGGCCAGCCTGGTATACAGAGCTAGTTCCAGGACAGCCAGGGCTGCCCAAAGAAACTTTGTCTCAAATGGGAGGTAAAATGTGACATTCTAAGTATAGTTTAGTGATAGGTCATAAAAGAAAAAGAGAGGAGTACAATCAGGCAATGAAGTAACGGTACATGCTACACTGAAATACTTTTAAAACATATTACATGAAAGAAGATAGCCACAAATATGATATATTGAATGATTCCAATTAAATGAAACGTACAGAATAGAAAATGTATACAATGTTTGCAAACTAAACAATTCACCCAATGATTTTTGCGCATAAAATTATATGCAATATATAAATTCTAACATTCTTCTAAAATCTTTTTTTTTTTTTTTTAAATCTTTTTTAAAGTAATTGAAAGTACAAAAGAACACTATCAGTGAGTCAAGAACAAAGCAAGATTGTAAAATAGCAAGGAAAAGTCATATCAACCTCAAAGGCAAAAACCAATTTGTCTTTGTTGAATGCCATCAAAGACTAAAATTCTTTCAAGTTAAATCTTGGTCTCTTTTTGAAATGGAAATTACTATGAATAATTAAACTGTAATTTGGAAATTATACTTATATTTCACAAAGTCAACTGTAAAGCTAAATGGAGCAAATATACATGTTTTAGATAAGCAAAGATAATAGAAATTTGGAGTCAGATATGCAAGTTTGACTCTTGGCCTACTTATTACTATTTAATAGGTGAGCATCAATAATTGTGCCTCTGAGCCTAGTCCCTCCTGCTAAGTTAGGCATTACCATATCTCCTTTACAGTGAAAGGAAAACTCCCACTGTACGCTAAACAGAGGAGCAGACATGGAGAAGTTCTTTTTTTCTTTTTTCTGGTGTGTGTGGGCGGGGTGGAATTTCTCACTATATAACCCAGACTCCTCTCCAAATCAGAGATCAGCCTGCCTCTGCTGGAGATCAAAGGCCTGTGCTAACACACCTGCTCACTCTTATTTTTAAACCCTATAGATATATACTATTTAAATTTTATGTAACTTATATGTAATGTTAAAACAATATTAAAATTTAAAAAATAAAAACAGCTACATTATCAGGTTCTCAGAGTTGTAATTTTGTTAGTTTGCTTCCTCCCCCCCCCTTAATATAGTGTTTTGCTGGCTAGCCTGGAATTCATTATGTGGCCCAGGATGGCCTCAATTTACGGCAATCCTCCTGTTTCAGCCACCCAAGTGCTGAGATTACAGACAGCACCACATGCCCACTGATTTTAGAGTCAGTTTTAAGGAACTGACACACAGGAGATATACAATTAATAATAATAATAATAATAATTTCTACAGCTGTATTTCTCATCCCTTCCAAAAATGTCTTCAATTCCACCATCTTCAATTCAGGTAACTAAAGCATACAAAAAGCAATATTAAATATTTTTTAAAAGATTTATTTATTTACTTCATGTGCATCAGTGTTTTGTCTGTACATATATCTATGTGAGGATTTCAAGATCCCCCTGGAACTGGAGCTACATGCAGTTTTGAGCTGCCATGAGGGTGCTGGGAATTGAACCTGGGTCCTCTGGAAGAACAGCCAGTGCTCCTAACCACTGAGGCATCTCGCCAACCCTACAAACACTTTTTGAAGGCTACTGATTATCAATAAAGAAAGCTAACTGATATGGTACTTCACTAGCCAATCCCAGCCTGCACTACAAAATGAGTTACAGACTTACCTAGGCTATAAAGTGAGACTCTCATCTCAAAACAAAACAACTAAAAAAGAAATAAAGATAAAACTAAATTCTTAAACCATCTTCTGAAAACATATCAAGAGATATGCTTTCATGTGCTCATAGACACTAATCAGGGTTATGCTTAAAGCTCAGGATTTGAGGTTTTTATTCTTCTGAAACTTCAGGTTCTGGGTGGAATGTTTTGTTTCTTGTAATTTTAAATTCCGAAAGTTTTAATATTATCAAATGAGAACGAAAACTGGTACCTTAATCTTTTCACACCAAGCCAAAATCACGATGCAGGTCAGAGAATCTTTTTTGCTAAAAAACACAATACAAATATAATTAGTGGTTATCATTTATTCAACAAGTAAGGTAATATACAAGCTACACTGGTAAAGAAAGATCTATTTTACTTCAGGGTACACTGAGGTAAATAAATGTAATTTAACTGGTCTACGTTGTCACCTCACATGTACAAAACACTGTAAGAACTAAGAATTTCTCTTCCATGTTTAGTAAAGTTATGTAATAGAGGAATAAGGAAGTACAGGACTTGCTTTACAAAACTGCTAATGTGCTCTGAGGTGATTTCACTAGTAATGTGACATTTGGTAGCTTGCCTTAAAGGATGCTATTGGACCTTTTAAAGCAACTATCTCTCTGTGTGTGTGTGTGTGTGTGTGTGTGTGTGTGTGTGTGTGTAACTAAATGCTCTTGTAGCTTTGTTTTTGTTTTGAAGAAAAAAAAAGAGTGTCTCATGTAGTCCAGGCTGGCCTCAAACTCAATCCTCCTGCCCCCACCTCATAGGTTCTGGGGTTCCAGGCATGCAGCGCCCAAGCCTGGCTACCATTGTGAAACTTGTAATTTAGAAATCAGATCCTGGACCATTTAAAAACATATATATGCAAAATATATGTGAATATACATTGTATATATGAATACACACACACATATAAATTGCCATGGCACATTACTTTAATCTAAGCATTCAGGAGGCAGGGGCAGACTCATCTCTGAGTTGTTCAAGGCCAATCTCATCCACAAAGTGAGTGTCAGAAATTAAACATATATACACTGAGCCATTCCTGGGGGCGTTATTGTATTTCTAGTTTCCTTATCTTGCTTTAGGACATGATTCGAAAAGACGGGCGCACACTCGGCCAGCTAGCTGTACAGTGACAACAATGTGCAGGGCATGGTGTCTCATGCCTGCAACTCTAGCACTCGAGGGGCTGAGGCAGGCATGTTACCTTGAGTCCCAGGCAAGTATGGGCTACAGAGAGAGACTCCCGACTTAATAAAACAAAACAAAACAACAACAAAAAAAAAGTGGCACGGGAGAGAGACAACAATGCTTCGCGTAACTATTTTACCTCAACAATCGCTGAACAGTTGGCCAGAATAAATTAAAACCGTGTGCAGAGTAAAGGCCAGTAGGGCCAGGGGCTCCTTGCTTTCTTTCCAGTTCCTCCACAGCTCGACTCGGGACGAGTCTGGATCGCCCCGGCGCCCGGGCTGCTGGGGCTGGGCGTCGCTCTCCGGCCAGCGGCGCGGCTCACCCGCACGCACACCGTTCCGGCTCCGGGCGGAAAGGAGGAGCCTGGGGACGGACGGACCCCGGGCCGCTGGCCGGCCGGCGTCGAGCCCTCCCCGCGCCCGGCGCCCGGCGCGCGCGCCCCAGGGCACCGGCCTTCGGGGACGCGCGCCACACAGCCGGACAGCTCCCGGCGTCCCGCGCCGAGCCCGCGTGCGCCCGCGCGCCCCCTGGAGGCCTGGAGGCCGGGCCAGGCCGCGGCGGAGGCGAGGCCCGGCGCCCTGGGCGGCGCGCGGGGCCGCCCAAGTCCGTCCTCCCGGTGGGGCGACGGGCTGCGCAGGGGAGGGGACAGCCAAGCGCGAGCAGGAAGCTGCGGCTTAAAAGGGCCACTCGCGCCCAGCCCTTCCTCCCGCCGCGGTCCAGGCCTGCGAGCGAGGTCTCTTGTCTCCTCTGGTCCCGCCGCTCTCGGCCGCTGCCCGCCCGCCCGCCATGTACCGCCGCCTGGGCGAAGCACTGCTGCTGTCCCGCGCCGGGCCCGCTGCCCTGGGCTCGGCGGCCGCTGATGCAGCCGCGCGGCTGGGCTGGGCCCGCGGACAGTCCTCCGCTGCCCCGCAGCCGGGGCTCGCGCCGGTCGCCCGGCGCCGCTACAGCGAAGCGGCCGCCGACCGCGAAGACGACCCCAACTTCTTCAAGATGGTGGAGGGCTTCTTCGATCGCGGCGCCAGCATCGTGGAGGACAAGCTGGTGGAGGACCTGAAGACCCGGGAGAGCGAGGAGCAGAAGCGGAACCGGGTGCGCGGCATCCTGCGGATCATCAAGCCCTGCAACCATGTGTTGAGCCTCTCCTTTCCCATCCGGCGCGACGACGGCTCCTGGGAGGTCATCGAAGGCTACCGGGCCCAGCACAGCCAGCACCGCACGCCCTGCAAGGGAGGTGAGCGCCCTCCGGCCCCTGCCCTCCCTCCCTCCTTCCTCTCGAGCCTCCCGGAGCCCGGGGCCGCTATTCGGCCCAGCCCAGTTCCGAAGGCCGTGCCCCCCTCAGGGCTTCCCGCCGCGGGTGTGGCAGACTTTGGAGGACACTGATTTTTTTTTCTTTTTAGCCCTTAAAAAAAAAAAACAAAAACTGAAAAAAAAAAAAACTACCACGTAGTAATGTGCCAGTCTCCTTTCTGGGCAGTCCTTCACCCCGGGCCTCTGCAGGTGTTGATGCTATCCGCACCGAGGGCACTGCGCCGGTTTGTTTTTTGGCCTCGGTGCCTGTCACAGCATGAGCCCTTAAACACCCGTGTCGAAGATATGTTCTTTCGGCAGTGGGAACCTAGAAAGTAATCTTCTAAATTAATATAATCACTGATGACTTTTTTGTATTGTGCCCCTTTTACTCCCCTCCAAAAAAAAAGAAGAAACCGAGCAGTCTCTGGACAAACGGGCGTCCTGACATTAAATCTAAAGGGTGTAGACTACAGAACTGCTTGCCAGCCAATAGAATGAAATAGCCCTGGGGGTGTGTTTTTGTCCTGGCTGTTACCAGATTTGAGCCTAGGCAGAAGGTAGAGTCCTTAGAGAGTGGAGTCAGTTAAAATTGGTAGTCCTCAAGGTGTCCTGTGGTTTAAGTTTTGGGATGTGTGTAGATTTGGCTGAAAGCCTTTTTACATTTTCTCCCCAGTTCATTTCACAATACAGCTTGAAAGGTGCAAAAAAAAAAAGACATAAGATTAAAAGGAAAACCACCTTTTTTGCTTAAACTTAATGTGTTGAATAGGAGTCTTGATGGAGGTTGAATTGGCAAGTGAGCACAGAGGAGGTTGGACTAGAACAGTGGTTCATTTCGTTGCTACTTCATACCTAATCTTGCTACTATGATGTAAATATTTGATATGCCACCCCTGCGGGGTTCCTGGAGTGACCCACAGCTTGGGCGTTGCTGGACTAGACCTTTGTCTGCCTCAGCTCTGACCAGTAGTCCTTTTGGTACCAGCTGACTTAAAAGGGTAAAGGTAGAATGTTTCTACAATGGAAAAACTGAGGCTATGATGGTGTTCCCAATAGTGGAACAAAGGTTGTGGCTAAAGGTTTAATCATTTGCCGAATTTGCATTGAGTCCACCCACTTCCAGGATTTACCTTTGAAGCCTAATTGTCCCTTAGCTCACTCAGTAGTTCCCTCTGCTAGAAGCTATTGGAACCTCTTTGACCTCTGATTTCCCATTCAGTTCCAAAATTATATAAAAGAGGTAGTCATTCTCGTACATCACTTCCTTCTTCCTACCACTCCCTGGGTCCCCAAGCCAGGCACACAAATTCTGCTCCCCTACAGAGCAAACAAGGATGTTGGATCAAGAGGCTTTGTATTGCAAATGCTAAATTGTCCTTGTCTTTACAGACTGTCTTCTTTAGCATCCCGTGATTTGGTGTTTTTGAGCCCAAGTTCTCTTCCTGTCTTGTCACAGCTAGCTCCACAGTCATTAAAGCAATTCGGGTTTTAATTTTAAATGTCTTATTGTCACTGAAGTTTTAATACCAAAATATTAAACCTAGCTCCAAACGTCATCAACCTTACCAGATCACAGCAACTGTAACACTTGCTGAAAGCAGAGTGAAAGATGCAGTTGGTCTCTGTCTGCAAAGAGGGTGGCGCTGAGAAAGCTGTTAAGTCCCAGAACAGAAATAGGGAAATGGTTTGTAGTTAACGGTAACAGCATTGCATGGTGATGCAGCAAGAAAAAAAAAATTGGTCTTTATAAAGTGTTAAATTTATTTGACATCTTAAGGAATCAGAAAAAATGTAAGGGGTCTGGAAAGATGGCTCAGTGGTTAAAACCACTGGTTGCTCTTCCAAAGGACCTGGGTTCAACTCCCAGCACCCACATGGTAGCTCACAACTGTCTGTAACTCCAGTTCCAGGGAATCCGACAACCTCACACACAGAGAGAGAGACATGCAGGCAAAACACCAATGTACATAAAAAATTTTTTTAAAAGTGAAGAAAAACTTAATGAACTGAGAAAGATTGAGAGCCCTTAATAAAATGTTATACAGTACATTAGATGGCTAGCAACCTTTGAGTGCTATGGACTCTCCTCCTATACTTTCAGAGCATTAACAATCTCAGTACTCTTGCAGAAAATACACATAAGAGGAACTTATTTTCTGTGGGGATTTTCTCCACCAAAACTTCTAAAGCTTTCTTGGTATCTAAGAAAAGTATAAAAACACCAACTCTTTAGTGTGGGGATCGTTTAAACCAAGGAATTTGAGATGAGTCTGGGCAATATAGGAGACCGTGTTTCTCAAATGAAGAAAGTTTTCAGGGTTTGGTTTGTTTTGGTTTTTTTGTGGCAGGGTTTCTCTATGTAGCCTTGGCTGTCCTGGAATTCACTCTGTAGGCCATGCTGGTCTCAGACCCCCAGAGCTCTGCCTGCCTCTGCCTCTGAGTGCTGGGATTAAAGTCATGCACCACCACCAGCCATCTTAAACATTTTTACACTGCCCTCCCCACTCTCCCCCAAGTAAACTGTCTTCTCTCTCAGTGTTTGGGGGATTTTGGTTTTGGCCTCAGATCTCCTGCTTGCTGGAAATACGGGCCTGTGCTGAGAGCTCAGATCTCCCAGTATTTATTAAGAGAAGTCTCATCTGTTCCTTGACATCCTTTTCCCAGCCTTCAGCTTTCTCTATCTAATCTTTCCTCCACAGCGACCTTATGAGTTTCCTAAAATAAAGTCCTCAAGATTGAACCAGTCCTAGTGACTACTGCTGCAATCCTAGCTCTGAGGGCTGAACTACTCAGTAAGACCCCGTCTCAAAAAATAAAAACAAATCCTATATTGAAACGGTAGTCTAATCTATAATGAAAAGAGGTAGTTTAATGTAAAGACATGGGAGTGCTGATAAGTACTTTATTCCAAGTAAATATTTAATAAACCTAGTTTTATGGTTTTCTTTTTCCAAGTATATCCTCTGGTAAGGATTTACAGAGGACTGGAGACTTGACTAAGAACTGGGACACTTGCTTAGCATACTCAAGGCCTAGATTCAGTGTGTAGCCAGATACGGCAATATGCACCTATAATTCTGTAATCCCCAGCACTAAGGAGGCAAAGCAGGAAGATCTGAAGTTCAGGGCCAACCTGGATTACATAGATAGATCCTTCTCAAAAAAAACAAAAAAAATCTATTTTTGCAGCAAAGATGGATATTGTAATAAACAACTAATTTGAGAAGACTGGTTCAGAGGTTCTGATACATTTTAAAACATTGTAGAGATCGTTCCTGTTGGGCATGAGGATGTTCTGAGTACATTGTCTGTCATCCAGTTGTTGGCTAGGGTAGATCTATCTTTTAGGTGGGTGCCTTCCCTCACCACTCCATTTGTATCCCTGCTGAAGCTTCATATTCTGAAAGAGAACAGCTTTCTCAGCAGACTGTTTTATTAACTGTTTTAGCATAAAGTTCTTAAAAATCAGATTAGGAGCCGGAGAGACCGCTTGGTGGTTTAGAGCACTTGCTGTTCTTGCAGGGGACCTGTTTTGATTTCTAGCACTCAGTGGTGACTTGCAGCCATCCATAACTCCAGTTCCAGTGGATCTGGTGCCTACTTCTGACCTCATACATCATGTGGTGCGTGGTCATACATGCAGGCAAAACATTCATACATGAAATGTTCAAGTAAAAACCGTTTAGAGAAGGGTTCAGCAACCAGCTGCCTATAGGAGTCACTTTTCTTTGTCTTCTAACTTGCCTATCAGTGTCTTGATCTTACATTAAGTCAGTTTTCCCGTCAATGGTTCTTTCTCCTATGTTAGAACTTCCTCAGATCATCATTTAAATTCAAATGGTGAACAGTAGATGAATGTCTTGTGTAACCTTCTAATATTTTGAAAGCACGGCTGTGTCTTCGTCTTGCTACTACAAAAAAACATATAGAATTTAACCTGTTTTACAAGGCAGGTAATGTATACGTTCTTTAGCACTCAGCTGTCCGGTAGCGTTTCTAATACTTTTTAGTTAAATGCAGAATTGTTTGCCTTTATACTGGCATATCATGCCATAAAAGCCATGTGTTCCCAGTCCTGACGTGCTAACAAATGAAGAGCTCTGAGACCTGAGACAGTGTATGCTACAGATTCTCTTTCTCCCTTTCTCTACACATGCAAGTCCACTTAACTAGTTACAGGTCACTCATGCAGAGTACACTGTGTAAAAACTGGCAAGTCACAGATCAGAAAGGAAGCACCAGTGTTCATAACTCCAGAAAAATGGGATATGATAAATGTTTATATAAGAGAACTGAAAAGGTGAGCATTTTGGCTTGTAACAGGAAGAGATTGAATTTACCACTGTAATAATTTAAATTCCTGATGAAAATCAGTTTTTATCCACTAGTTTAAGGCTTGACTGGTCTTTAGAGATTTCCAGGCCAGCCAGGGCTACACAGTGATCCCCTGACCTGGAAAAAAAAAAAAAAGGTGATATAATAGGAGGTTCAGAGAGCTTCCAGGTTGGAAAGTACGTCTTTGTGCCGGGAGGATGGTGTGCCCTAGCTCCTTGGGGAAGGAAACTCCTTTGCTGTATCCTTAGTTACAGTAAGATGTTTGAGTACCTCAAGGCATGGTAGCCTATTACTGAACCTGAGTAGGTGCCTATGGAAATCCCTGTTTGTATCCAGGTCAAATGAAGAATGGCGATCTTGTGAGGTTATCGAGCCTCTATCTAGCTTGTGATGTCTAAGCTTTGGAAGGTTAGTGTTAGCTGTGAATTAAATTAGGGAATGCCTACTTTGTGTTGGCAGAGAACTCAAAAGTCCATACAGTTGATGTCAAAAGTGATGGTCAAAGTTTTCCTTTTTTAGCTTAATTGAACTGGTAAGGTAAACCTAATGGATTACAGAAAACTAGGCAGCATCAGAACTAAGAATGAAGGTGATAATAATAATGAATGAAAAGGAAATGAGGTGAATGAAAATATTTTGAAGGAACTTTGGTATTCCTCGGAGAGTGTGATGGGAAGAGTCACAGATAACCACAAAGTTTTCAGTCTGAGACTGGCTGAAAAAAATAATGTACCAGGTACAAAATAGGGCAACAGTAGCCTCCACCTGAAAAGCCATTCAACCATAGTCTAAATAGAAAATTCGAGGAATAAGCCATTCATGATCTTAACTGTTGTACCATTCTGGAAAGTGGCATAAAAATCTCATGATAACCTACCTCTACTAGCCCGTACCTTTGTTTTAACATATCCGTATTTCCTATGCTTTGGGATGGTGCCTGCAATTTAGATATGCCAAAGAGCAGCCATAAAGTGCTTTCTTTGCCAAGTGTAATGGCTCATACCTACAATTCCACCAATTAGGAGGCTGAGGCAAAAGGATGGAAGAGGCCAGCCAAGGCTGCAGTGCCACAGTCTCTAAAAAGTAAAAATAGCTGGGCATTGGTGGCGCATGCCTTTAATCCCAGCACTGAGGAGGTAGAGGCAGGTGGATCTCTGTGAGTTCGAGGCCAGCCTGGTCTACAAAGTGAGTCCAGGACAGCCAGGCTGTTACACAGAGAAACCCTGTCTCAAAAACCAAAAAAAAAAAGAAAACCAAAAGTAAATATAAAATAGAGTCTCAAGAGATGACTCCACCATTAAGGGCACCTTCTCTTTCAGAGGACACCGGTTCAATTCTCAGTGCCCAGCTACTCAAAACTGCCTGGAACTCCAGTGCCAGGTGATCCAGTGCCCTCTTGTGGCCTCCATGGGCACCAAGCATGCACTTAGTGCACAGACATGCAGGCAGGCCAAAAACTCATACTAAAATTTATTTTTAAAAAATATTGAGGTGCTTTTTAAATTGAAAAGTAATAGTTTATACAGATATGTTTATATGGGTAGAAGATGCATACCATTTAATGTATCATCATGCATATTTTCGATCATCCACTAGAGGCTTTAGGACGTACCCCAATAAAGAGAACAGAGGTTAGCAAAATTAATCAGGTTCATTGGATTATTAAATGTGTTTCCTGCCAAGCCTGATGACCTGATTTCCATCCCTGGGATCCACACAGTAGGAGAAAACTAACTCCAGATTGTCCTCTGAACTCCACACATGCTGTGACACATGCACATACAAACACACATGTTAATTAAGTAGTTAGTACAATGTTTCTTTTTAAAGAAGGGTTTTTAAAACTGTACTATGTAAGCTGATGTGTAAAGCTCGAGTATGTATTTTTCTTCACTGTGCCCTCTTGACAGTCGTCTCTGTGGTCAGTTGCCTGCCTTTCCTCAACAGTAATTCTGCTCTTACTCTCTGAGACCCATTGAAACTAGATATCTGAGCTTCAGTCCTTTGAACCTTTCCATAGCAAGTTAGGATAGTTACTGTTGTCTTTTGTTAAAGTTACCCAATTTTATCTGGAGGTCAGAAGTAACATTTTTACTATGTAGCCCAGGCTGACCTCAGTTGCCTTTGTGCTGGGATTACAGTCATGCACCTTCATACCTAGCTGTCACCCAACTTTATACTCAGTAGTTTAGCATCAAACCTGTTGGGGATGAAAATGTGACTATCAGGAAAAAAGAATATGTAAGAAATTTTTTATTTAAAAAATAACAGGATTTCCCTTTTAATGCATAATCTTCCATCTGTTGGGGTGATGAGGCAAGCTTTAAGCACAGCGAAGCTGCATTGTTGGTAGTTATAATGCATAGAGATTATTTGGGAAGATGTAGATAAGTGTGGTCCCCATTCCCAGGGTACAGATTTAAGCCACTGAGAATGGCCACTCCCAAAAGAGAAGGCTAGTCACAAGTGCTAATCAAGTGACTTAAATTGTAATTTCTTAAAGGCATTCATATGTAAGACATAATTTAAATTTTAATGACTCTTCCAAGTGGCTGAAATGCACAGTAGAGGGTTAGCAGTTCTTACAACACATTTCCCTGCCTTCTTAAACAGAACAGTTTCTTGGCACTGCGGAGTAAGTTAATTGGTTTTCTTCCTCCTTTCCCTTCTCCCTTCTTTTCTCTTTTTCTATGCTAGTGATAAAGCCCAGGGCCTTACACCAGGGCTCTACCCCTGAGCTACATTCACAGCCTAGAACTCCTGTTTATTAACTAGATAATTTAGGATATAGCTGCAATTTGAATTCCTGGTGGATAAACCATGCCCCATTAAGGAGATTCCAGTTCAAGTAATCTTTTAAAAATGTTTAATTTCTGTAAATGTAACTGTTTCTGTATGATTCATCATACAGAAGGATTATAGCTAAGGAGTTATGTGAGTATGTGTTCAGTTTTGATTCAGCTAGGGAAAGGAAGAGAATGTCAGGATGTCAGTTGTGGTTTTCACTTAGGGTTTTTAAGTAATGAGCTGGTTGTTTTTGTTTTTCTCTGTCACTATGGTAATCCTAGCTAGTTTTGAAGGGGTAGATCTGGTTTGCTTTGGTTTTGTTTCCATTTTTGTGGGGGTTGGGGCATGCATGTGGATGTGAGAACATCTGGTCCTCCCTTTCAGCCACTGGAACTTATGACTACAAACACCTTTTCTTCCTGAACCACCTTTCTGGCCCTGGTGTTTGTTCTTTGGGGATGCATTCTTACTCTGTAACTAGATTTTACTATATTGTCCAGCCTGGCATTGGACTTGGACCAGTCCTTCTGCCTCAGTTTCCTGAGTGTTGACTTGCCCATCTGTCTACTCCAGCGGATTTGTGCTTTTCCACATCCATTCTTCTAACAATGACTTACTCACATTTTCATCCCCAACAGGTTTGATGCTAAACTACTGAATATAAAGTTGGGTGACACCTCGATATGATGGTGCACGACTGTAATCCCAGCACACAGGCAACTGAGGTCAGCCTGAATTAGAGGTCACCGGTCACTAGATTTCTAAGCATGCTGAGAATCATGTGTTAATTAAAGAGCAAGCTAGAGGGGCTGGAAGAGGGCTCGGTGTTGGCAAGCACTTGGTGCTCTTGCAGAGGATCCAAAGTTTCCTGTGGTGGTCAGCTTTTCATTATGCTTCGACCTCTGCCGGCTAGTTTCAGGCCGACCTGACATAAGCTAGAGTGAGTTTGGAAAACAGAACCTCAGTAGAGAAAATGCCCCACCCGGTTGGGCTACAGACAGGCCTGCAGCTCACTGTGGGTAGTGTCACTCCTGGGCTGGTGGTCCTGGGTGCAATAAGAAGGCCGATTGAGCAAGCCAGTAAGCAGCGCTCCTCCATGGCCTCTGCATCAGCTCCTGCTCCTAGTTTCCTTCCCTGTTTAAGTTCCTGCCCTGATTTCCTTTGATGATAGAGAGAAATGTGGAAGTGTGATCTGAAAGAAGGCCTCTCCTCCCTAATTCTTTTTTTTTTTTTTTTTTTTTGGTTTTTCGAGACAGGGTTTCTCTGTTTAACAGCTCTGGCTGTCCTGGACTCGCTTTGTAGACCAGGCTGGCCTCGAACTCGCAAAGATCCGCCTGCCTCTGCCTCCCAAGTGCTGGGATTAAAGGCGTGCGCCACCACCGCCCGGCTAAACTCCCTAATTCTTTATGGTGATGGTGTTTCACCACACAGTGGGAGCCTTAACTAAGACTGCCCTTCTTCCAGCTTCCCCTAATTCGTAAGTGTGGACTTCATCTTGGTGTTTGTAGTTTTCTCTGGACTACAGCATAGATTATTTTGCCAGCAGAGCAGAACATGGCCCTTGATTTGAGGCCCCTCCTGATGACACCCAGTCTGTGTCAATCCACAGTTCTATAATCGACCCTCTGGCCATTCTAGGTCTGGCAGCCATGGGGCTCCTGCTCTTTGTTAAAATCCTCTACATCCATCCATTCCTCTTAGTGCTAATCTGCTAAACCTACTAACATTGCTTCCCCAAACCAAACACAGCAAAAACAGCAGCAGTAGAGGCTAACAGATAGCGAACGCTGTGATACTTTAGGATTGAAAAAAAAAAAAATCAAACCCTGTCTCGAAAAAACAAAAAAAAAAACCCCGTAATATACCTTCCTCTATTTCTAGAATTAGTTTGCTGTACGTATACTGTAATTGTGCTAATTTCTCAGTGTACTGAATTAGTTCGTTTAACACAGTGTATCTTCATTTTTGTCGTCCTGCTCTCACATAACTATCTTAAATGTGTATTCAAACGTGGTGAGGAATTCCAAGGGTTTGGATGCTAGAAGGAGGATAAGAGCTTGCCTGGAGCCGGGCATCTTTTGTCTTACTGGGTTTACTTCAAGATCTTTTGCTGTGCGTCACAGTTTAACCATATCTACTGTGCCTGCGGCTTCAGTAGTAGTAAAAGCATCTGCGTGCTGTTGATTAATTCGAAGGTTTGCAAAGAAACACTTTCTGAGACTCAAAATATATCTACAAATACCTATACCATAAGCTAGGCTCTTTCCCTGACTAGTTACTTTAAGTTTAAAATAACCCATTTATACTAATCTGTATTCTGCCGTGTGGCTAGTTAGCTCTGCTCAGCTTTCATGCATCTGTCCTCCTCATGTTCTCACACACCTTGCTTGCACTATCCCAGAATCCTTTCTGCCTACCGGATGTCCTACCTTCTATTCCACCCTTTCTTATAAGCCATAGGTTTTTTTTTTTTTAATTGACAAATGATGCATCCGTACAATACACAAGATATTCTCTCTACAAATTTTGGTTGACTCCGGGTAATACATACAACCTTCATTACTTTCTGTTCCCTTTGTCTGCTCCAGGCCTTACTCCACTAAACTGCCTTCCTGATACCCCTCCTATGCCTCACTCCAAATAGAAGTTTCTCAGGGCTGGAGAGGTAACTCAATGGTTAAGACCACTGGCTGCTCTTCCAAAGGACCCGGGTTCAATTCCCAACACCCACATGGCAGCTCACAACTGTCTTATAACTCCAGTTCCAAGGGATCTGATACCCTTCCACCAGTGCACATGAAATAAAGTTAAATAAGTTTAAAAAAAAAAAAGAAGTTTCTCATTACTCCATAATCTGCAGAAAAATGCCTGTGGTGTGACTAATAATTCCACATGGGTGTAGCTGGGGAAAATTTTCTTCACAAACAAGAATTCCTGAGTTCCATCACATTGGAAACATGTGTTTTGGGTTTTGTTTTTCGAGACAGGGTTTCACTGTATATCCCTGGCAGTCCTGAAACTCACCTTAACCAGGCTGGCCTCAAACTCAAGAGATTCACCTGCCTTTGTGTCCTGAGTACTGGGATTAAAGATGTGTGCCACCACTACCCCACTAATATTTTTTAACATGAATTTTGTAGATCCTCAGCAGAAATTGTACTGTTGAATTTCTGGCTGTTACCTTTCCAAGATTTTTGTAATAAAAGGACATTAATAACTTTTAAGTGATACATGTAAAAAGAGGAGTAATAATTCTTCATTTGATTTGATTGATTGATTTGTGTGTGTTGGGTACCACAACACGTGTGTCAGTTATCTACTACCATATGAGTCCCAGGGATTGAAGACTAGTAATTCTGCTCAGTGGCAAGCATTGTTACCTGCTAAGCCATCTCACTGGCATGCATTTATTTGTTTATTTATTTTGCAATGCTGGGTGTCAAACCCAGAGCCTTTTGAGTGCTAGGCAATTGCTCTACCCTAAGCTACGTCTCTGTCCCTGGGGTTTTGAAGCAGGTCTCTCTATATTGTTCAGACTGGCCTGGAAATCACTAATCCTGACTAGCCACAAACCGTCCTCCTAAGTGTTGGGATTGCTGACAAGCACTGTCACACCCAACAAGAGTTCTTGATTACTCATTTTAACACTTCTACTAGTTTATCTGGAAAGGCAACAAAACTAAGATAATTAATGTGTACATTCAGTTTTCTCTGTCAAAATAGACCCTTTTTAAAAAGTAAATTTCTTCACAGCCTAATCCCAACACTTGGAAAGTGGAGGCAGGAGGATACCAAGTTCAAGGCCAACAACCTAAGCCATGCTGCAAGATTCTGCCTATAAATTGCTTTTCTGTATGCCGCTGCTTTGCAGTTGCTTGTGATGTAGTAATTAGTGGAGTTGATTCACAGTGCTAAAAGTTCCACAGCCCTTATATCTCCTGTGAAGAACAATGCTGTCACCTCTCTGGGTACTGTAGGCTAGTCACCTGGACAAGGCACTAAACTGAGTTTCTTGCTTTGACATAGTTTTCACTAATATATTACTTTATAGCTGTTTCAGTAATTTGAAAAAATGCATTTAAGTAAGATTTTGTTATAAAAACTATTTCTTTTTTTTTTTTGGTTTTTGATTTTTTTTTTTTCAACAAGATTTCTCTGTATATCCCTGGCTGTCCTGGACTCACTTTGTAGACCAGGCTGGCCTCGAACTCACAGAGATCCACCTGCCTCTGCCTCCTGAGTGCTGGGATTAAAGGTATACACCACCACAACCAGCCCTATTTCATCTTCTTTATGAACTTTTATTTCCCTGGGTTACATTTCAGTGAGTTTTATTTTGTTTCATTTGAGATAAGTATCCTAGGCCGACCTTAAGCTCACTGAATAGCAGTCGTCCATGAGTCTGAGCTGTTAGAATTCCCAACAACATGCTTTACCATGCCTGGCTTAGGACTCGATACTTGGTAGTATTCTATTTTAGTCCTTTCATGATACATAGAGATACATTTGGAGTTTATAGGTTCTCACTGTGTACTCCAGACTGACCCTGGAACTCACTCTATGTAGCCCAAGCTGCCCTCAAACTTGTGCCAATCCTCCTGCCTTAGCTTCCTGAATGCTAGAATTATACATCTGGTAATGAGATTGAGTTTGTCAAACCTGGTGACTATTCATTTGTGATCACTGTTGCCAAATCATCCAAACCAGGGAGTAGAAGGAAAGTGAATAAGTTTTAACTGAAATGCAGCATAAGAAATAATATAAGCATCCCTGTAATCTCAGTACTTGGGATGATCAAGAGTTCAAGTCAGGCCATATGAAACCCTGTGTGTGATTTTTTTTTTTTTTTTTTTTTAGAGCATTGATTAGAGATAATTTTTTAAGCTTTATTTATTGTTATTTATATTTTGCCTGTTTATTCACATCTCCTGTTTATGCACCACATCTGCAATTGAATCCCCATGGAGCTGGAGTTGCCACAGTTGTTAGCTGCCATGAGAATTCTGTGAACGAAACCTAGGTCCTCTGGAAGAGTAATAAGTACTTTAAACTGCTGTGCCATCTCTCCACATCCTAGAGATAACTTTTAATTTTTTCATTGTATTCTTTGTGTGTATGGTGTGTAAGTGTGGTCGTACTGTGCTGGAGCACATCTGTGAAGATTGTAGAATTCCTTTCAGTCGTCTGTTCTCCTTTCACCGTTAGCTTCCAGGGATCAAACTCAATTTGTCAGATTTTCACAGCAAATACTTTTTGGCTACTAAGCCCTCTCTCACTCTGCCTTCACTGCAGGAGATAACGTTTGTCTTTGTGAAACTAGTTACTGTTTTTTTCTTCTGAGCTACAAGTCCCTTAGGGCAAAGAAGATGTTTTTAGTTGTCTTTACATGTCTTTCTAAGAATGTTTTCTAAGCAAAAACTAGACTTCAGAATACATTAAGTTAATTAATTTGGTGCCCATTCTATAACTCCTTTTGGATGTCTAAACAGCTTTTTACTTTTTATGGTGCCTTTAAACATAAACTATTTCAAGTGTTATAGACAGGCATAGTGACACCGTATGCCTTTAATCTCATCACAGAGACAGAGGCAGGCGGATCTCTGTGAGTTCAAGGCCAACATGGACTACAGAGTGAGTTCCAGTTCACAGAGAAACCTTGTCTCAAAGCTAAAAACAAAAAAAGGTATTTCAAGTGTTTATAGAAATAGCTTGGCTGTAAAATATAAATTATGTGGGCATTTTTAATTTATAAGTATTACTTTATTGACTTACCAGAAGTTTGTTCTAAATATAGCTTTTTCTTCCCCCTCCTTTTTTTTAAATGAAAATATCACCAGGTATCCGCTACAGCACTGATGTGAGTGTGGATGAAGTGAAAGCCCTGGCTTCCTTGATGACATACAAATGTGCAGTGGTCGGTGAGTGATCCTCATTGCTGATACCTAATGACTCTTTGGGGAAATGTGTCTATATACAAGGTTACTTTTTTAAATTACCTTTTATTATTGTGCTTATAGTGATAATTGTGGAATTCAGAGGCAACATTGTACAGTTGATTGTCTCCTACTTCCTTTATTTGGGGTTCTAGAATCAAACTGAGGTCAAGTTTATAAGTACTGTTACTGAAGAGCCAATTTGTTGGCCCCTAAGGTTAATTTTAGTATGCTATAAAATTATTTAACATATCTGTTTTTGCTCTTTTAAAGGGCTTTGTTTGTTTGTTTGTTTGTTTGTTGAGATAGGGTCTCAATATATAGCCCTGGCTGTCCCGGAACTCTCTGTAGACCAGTCTGACTGACATTGAGTTCAGAGGTCTCCCAGCCTCTACCTCCCAAGTGCTGGGATTAAAGGTGTGTGTCACCAAACTTGACTTACTTTTTATTTTTTTTCTTTCTTTTTAATTCTTTTTTTTAAAAGATTTTATTTATTTATTATGCATACAGTGTTCTGTATGCATGTGTGCCTGCAGACCAGAAGAGAGCACCAGATCTCATTGTAGATGGTTGTGGGCCACCATGTGGTTGCTGGGATTTGAACTCAGGACCTCTGGAAGAGCAGTCAGTGCTCTTAACTTCTGAGCCATCTCTCCAGCCCTTTAATTCTTTAATATGATTTAATACTCTTCTCCATTTCTGAGTTATAACACAGATTGTGCTGCTTAGTGTGTCTTCAGCAGATATAAGGAGTATAAGCTGGTTTCCGTCCTTATTTATGTGTTTGCATGTACAGTTGTATATCAGTATAGATTGATGCACACATGAATATGTAATAGAGTATATGCCTCATGTTGATTAAAGAAATAAGTTTGTCATCATTTCCAAACTTAAAACAGTGCAATATTTATAGAAGCTAACTGGATTTTCATTAAACATGATCTTTGTTTTAAATGCTTATCCATGGTGTATAAATAAGATTCAATAACAGTAGAAGGAAAGTAAATACAGCATTCTCTAAGAAGTAATAGAGTACTGGTTAAATGTAGTTAGCACCTGGCTGCCATTGTAATATCTGTTCAGTAAGATTTCATTTCAACTTTAACATCTGTGTTTACTTGTGGGACTGAGAATTGAACCTGGGACATCATGCGTGCTAGGTAGGTACTCTACCAACTAAGCTATAATTCAGCACTAGATTTTAATTCTTAGAATTTTCTAGAATTAAAACAGTCATACAGTTTTGTAAAAAAGGTTGAATATTCCTAATTTGAAATGCTTCATAATCTGAAACTATATGAACACCAAGATAATGCCCCAAGTAGAAAGCCCCATACCTGATCTTATGTGGTGGGCTGTTGTCAAAATGTAGGCATCGGGCCAGGCTGTAGTGGTGTACACCTTCAATCCCAGCACTGTGGAGCCAGAGGGAGGTG
This sequence comes from Lophiomys imhausi, assembly GCA_907164525.1. NCBI lineage: Eukaryota > Metazoa > Chordata > Mammalia > Rodentia > Muridae > Lophiomys > Lophiomys imhausi. Next base: position 3,701,919 of record CAJQZJ010014563.1, on the reverse strand, counting down.
GATCTCTGAGTTCGAGACCAGCCTGGTCTACAGTTCCAGGATAGCCAGCTTTGTCTGTTTTCTACACAGAGAAACTCTGTCTTGAAAAACACAACATAGGCAACAGTAAAATGCCTACACCATTACCTGTAAACTATGTCACTATGAAACATAAATTCTTGTCTAGAGTTGTCTCCTATCCTCAAGGTGTCTAATTGTATAAATATGTAAATAAAAAATCTGAAATGCAAAAATACATCGGAAACACATGAAACAAACACTTGAGATGAGGTTGCTCTTCCTGTATTGGGCAATGCTTTCTGTTTTAATATTTTTTAAGCTTTATATGAAACAATAACCTTCAGTTTCTTTCTCTTCTAGATGTGCCATTTGGAGGTGCTAAAGCAGGTGTTAAGATCAATCCCAAGAACTATACAGTAAGTATCCAGCTGGTGTTTGTACACACAAAGTCTAAAATTGTGTTCCTCATGCCAGTGAGATTAGTGGTTTCCATGACTTTCCTAAAGGAATAGAAAAACTAACTATGGAATTAATTATAAATTAGCTATTTAATGTATTTTGTCATACTTGTTTGCCATCGATGTCTTTCTTACTTGGTTAATGAGTAATTAATACTTTTCATGTTGATAGACATTTACATCCTTTTTTTTTTTTTTTTTTAATTTGATTTGAGGTTTTTTGGGGTTTTTTTTGTTTTTTGGTTTTTTTTGAGACAGGGTTTCTCTGTGTAGCCCTGGCTGTCCTGGACTCACTTTGAGACCAGGCTGGCCTCGAACTCACAGAGATCCACCTGCCTCTGCCTCCCGAGTGCTGGCATTAAAGGTGTGCTCCACCACACCCGGTCCTTGATCTGAAGCTTTAAACCAGGCTTGGTGGCACACACCTTTGGTCCCAACACAGATAGCAGAGGCAGGCAGATCTCTGAGTTCAAGGCCAGCCTGATCTACATAGTAAGCTCCAGTACAGCCAAGACTGCACAGACAAGCCCTGTCTTGAAAAAAATAAAAGTAAAAAAATAAGAGATAAGATTTTGATCTGAAGTTTCAATGTGGAGGTTTTGTTCTAGCGACAAATAACTAATCTAGTAAAAATCATGTTTATTTTGTGAGTTCCATGTTAATTAAAACTGGTTGTTACAGTGGTTAGCTGTGTGATTCTGTTCTCTCTGAAATTCACCTTTTGATGATCCTTGAACATCATGTCACCCGCAATTGGGTGTGTCTTATTTGTTTCTGTAACTTTTTTTTTTTTTTTCTGGTTTTCTAAGACAAGGTTTTTCTGTGTAGTCCTAGCTGCCTAGACTTGCTTTCTAGACCAGGCTGTTCTTGAACTCACAGAGAACCGCCTGCTTCCTGAGTGCTGGGATTAAAGGCTGAGCCACCTGTTTCTATAACTCTTAAGCCCATACCCTGCTGTCAGATGTGTCTTCTTTTTTTTTTTTTCCCGCCTTTCTCTTAACCCTCATGCCTATATTAATCATCTATGTTAAACCCCAACTCTTCCACTTTTTTGGATGTGATTTTTTTGTTTTGCTTTGTTTTTGAGACAGGGACTCAATTTGTAACCCAGGCTGACCTCAAATTCTCTGTAGTCCTTCTGAGACCTGGGATTATAGCCATGAGTCCTCACACGCATATTAATACTTAACATTTAAATGAAAGCACAGACATGACCCATGGGATCTGTCTTAGAGTTTTACTACTGTGAAGAGACACCATGACCACAGCAACTCTTATAAAGGAAGACATTTAATTGAGGCTTGCTTACAGTTTCAGAGGTTTAGTCCATTATCATCATGGTGGGAAGCATGGCAGTATGTAGCTGCTGGAGAGGGAGCTGAGAGTTTAACATCTGGATCCACAGTTCTATGTCTTGGATCCACTGTGGGGTTAGGCTTTGAGGTCTCATATGCTCAATCTAGGCCTAGCATGGCAGTCTGGAGCCACAGTGACACACTTCCTCCAGCAAGGCCACACCTCCTCATAGTGACACCTCCTCATAGTGTCACTCCTTATGGGCCAAGGATTCAAACACATGAATCGGTGGAGGCTATTCCTATTCAAACCACAACAGGGTCTATATAGATATAATTGTTTTGTGTGTGTGTGTGTGTGTGTGTGTGTGTGTGAGAGAGAGAGAGAGAGAGAGAGAGAGAGAGAGAGAGAGAGAGAGAG
>CAJQZJ010014563.1:3680973-3691275 GCA_907164525.1 Lophiomys imhausi | reverse complement strand
CCCTCCCAAACCCATTTTTCTTTATGTGTGTGTTGACCCTGAAGTCAGCGTTTCTGCGTGAGTGTGTGTCGTGTGTGTCTGTGTGTGTGACTCTGAAGTCAGCACTGTTCTCCACACTTGCTCTCCTCATTTTTCAAGGCTGGGTCTTGCTGAACCTGGAGCCCACTGATTCGGTTACAGCGGCCAGCAAGTGACAGGGATATTTGTCCTTGTACAGCAAGTGCTTTGCCCTCTGAGCACTCTGCGCAAGCCCCAAAGGCGCCATTTTACTAACTTTGCCTCTTTGTAAACAAAAAGACATGCACAGCCTTACCTGAAAGAAGGTAAAATGGTGGGTGGTAAGATTGGAATCAACCCTCCATCCACTCTGCAGAACTATTAGTGCCACCAAAGGAACATCCTTCTGTATCTTGCCCATGAACACCATTTTAAACTTTTCTTTTGAATGTCATCTTCTGAAGTTCTTTATTGGAGTGAGGCAAGGTGTTACGATGTAGCCCTGGCTGGCCTGGAACTCACTGTGTAGAGCAGGCTGGCTTTGAACACAAGATTCTCCTGCCTCGGCCTCCCAACCCAAGGGCTATACAGGCATGTGATACCAATCCTAGCCTTTTTTTTTAATGACATTAAATTTCAAAATGAGTTTGGTAGAATACAACATAGTATCTTTCCATCCAAGAAAATTGCAATGCCTTTTCTTGTTCTGCCTTTTTGGGGTTTCGTTTTTTGTTTTGACAATCTTAAGGTACTTGCAAGTGGAATATGTACTCTCACTTTGTGTGACTCAGATTTTCAGTGAAGGAATAATAATAGCTTCAAGCTGAGTTGTATTTGTATTTATGATATTGTTACTTATGCTTAACACTAAATTCCTAAACTGTTTCAATGTGGAAAAACAGCTTACCTTATTAGATTCCTAAGAACAGAAAGTTGGCAAAGGACCTTCCTTCCCTGTTGGTGAATATGAATTGTACATGTCTCACACATACTCAGATTTGCACACCCTCGTAGATTTTGTGTTTTAAAACAGTCTTGCTATATAACCAGGGCACCCTTGAACTTGAGTTTCTCCTGCCTTAGCAAATGCTGGGGTTACAGGCAGTGCCATAACACCAACTTGCACACACTCATGGAAGGTACATTTAGTTAACAATGTGCTTTGTTGTACTGACTTGATCATAGAAACAGGGATTAGCACTGGGTATGTATGGTGGCATATGCCTATAATCCCAGCACTCAAGTTTGAGACAAGGATCACAAGTTCAAGGTCAGTGAGCTAACTCAAGAGATCTAAATTCTTTAAATTATGAGTCCTTTCCTCTCACAGGATTTTTTTTTTTTTTAACATGGCACTGAGTTGAAACTCAAGCCTCACAACTAAACAAGCCCTTTACTTGTGAGCTATATCTCTAGCCCTCTCTTACAGGACATCAATGCACATGCCTGTGTTACTGGTAAGCCCATCAGTCAAGGAGGCATTCACGGGCGCATCTCTGCAACTGGCCGAGGTCTTTTCCATGGAATTGAGAACTTCATCAACGAAGCTTCTTACATGAGCATTTTAGGAATGACACCAGGGTTTGGCGATAAGACATTTGTTGTTCAGGTAAAACAATTTGGGGGTTTGTTTTGGTCCAATACTTATATTTATTTATGTGGGAAGACACATGCTGCAGGGTGCATTGGAGCGGGATTCAGTTCTTCCACCATGTAAACCCCAAGGATTAAATTCAGGTTGTCAGGCTTGGCAGACATGCTGTTATCCATCCATTCATCCATCTCATCAGCCCCCAGTTTTGTTTGTTTTTGTTTCCATAACTGATACATATTAAAATTTTAAAGTTTTTTCAATTTACACCACTAACATTAAATTGAGAGTTTGTTAGATTTTTAGAATGGTTGTTTTCAAGGTGAAACATCTTTTTTTTTCTTAACCTAATATGATTCATAGAATTAGACCCAATTTAATATCTCTTACATAGTAAGTATCCTTATTTAAGCATAAAGTGGTAGTCAGAAGGAGAAAGGCTTCAACTGCCGAGCACTTGTAAGTGTGCAGAAGTATTTTCACATTGACCTACGTTGTCTTTTTGTCAGCATGTATTTTCACTTAGAAGTTTAGGTTTAACATTACTTTAAAGTAGTAGCATACCTTTATACATACAGTCATAAGACCACGAGGCTCTGACTGTATTGATGTGAGTTGTCCCCATTGCCATTCTTTATAAGTAAGCAAGGTCCCTCACTAAATTTCTCCAGGGCTTAGTCATAACAGAAGTTTGGGTTTCAGATTTTTTTTTTTTTTTTTTTTTTTTTTTTTTTGGTTTTGGTTTTTTTCGAGACAGGGTTTCTCTGTGTAACAGTCTGACTGTCCTGGACTTTGTAGACCAGGCTGGCCTCGAACTCACAGAGATCCGCCTGCCTCTGCCTCCCGAGTGCTGGGATTAAAGGCGTGCGCCACCACACCCGGCTTGGGTTTCAGATTTTTGATCGTAGAAATTTGCCATTGGCCAGGCAGTGGTGGTGCACGTCTTTAATCCCAGCACTTGGGAGGCAGAGGCAGGTGGATCTCTGTGAGTTCAAGGACAGCCTGGTCTACAAAGTGAGTCCAAGACAGCCAGAGCTGTTACACAGAGAAGCCCTGACTCAAGAAACCAAAAAAAAAAAGGAAAGAAATTTGTCATTGAAGAAGCCATTCAGTACATTGCTTCTTTGTATATATCTATATATTTACTTATTTTGTTTATATTTGTGTATCTGTGTGCCATAACACACATAGAGGCCAGCTTATGGTAGTTCTCTCCTTTAACTGTATGAGTCCTTAGGGTAGAACTGAGATCTTCAGAATACACTTGGTGGCAAGTATTGTTCCCACCTAAGCATCTACTGGCCCAGCATATTGCTTCTTGTAGCAAAAGAATTTTTGAGACTTGCTTCTGAACTAGCAGACTTGCTTCATAAACTAGGTTTATGTTGGTCAAAAGGACTCATACTGTCTGTATCAAGTCTGTGTTCTGCATAATTGTTCTTCACAGGGGTTTGGTAATGTGGGCCTGCACTCCATGAGATACTTACATCGTTTTGGTGCAAAATGTGTTGGTGTTGGTGAATCTGAGGGCAGCATATGGAATCCAGATGGCATTGACCCAAAAGAACTGGAAGATTTCAAGTTGGTATGTTGTTCTGATATCTGAAAAGTTTTAAAAGTTTAAGACAGTAGAGTTGTTGTTTTGTAATTACATGTTCATGTTCTATGACGTTCAGTTGGAGGTCAGAGGACCACCTGTAGGAGTCTGTCCTCTCCTTCCACCATATGGGTCCCAGGGCTCAAGTTCAGGTCATTGCTTCATGGCAAGCACTAAGCCATCTCACCGGCCCTAAAAAAAATAAAATAAAATAACAGCAGCAGCAACATTTGCATTTATTGGGGCATGTGCCGCTATGTACATATGGAGGTCTAAGGATGGCTTATCAGGGGTTGTTTCTCCTTCCGCTGTATTGGTCCTGGGTGGTTGAACTCAGACCGTTGGAATTGGTGGTAGGAACTATTTCTTCTCCCATTTGGTTTATGTTTGGGTGATGGGGTTTGCTTCTTTTTTATTCAAAGTTAGTCATTTTGCCTCTACCTTCCAAGTATTGGTAGGATATTTTTGAGACATGCTCTTGCTATGTACACTTTGTTAGCCTCATTCTCTGGGTAGCCCAGCCTGGTTTCAAACTCACAGGATTCTCCTTGACTTAGCATCCCTAATGCAGGGACATGGGCTACCATAACTGTTTCTCAAAGAGCTCTTAATAAACAGACATTATATAGTAGGCACTAAAGCTAACATTTAAATTCTGTTGCCAGCCATTAATTCTGATTTCCAATCAATTACAGCAACATGGATCAATTCTGGGATTCCCCAAAGCCAAGATCTTTGAAGGAAGCATCTTGGAGGCTGATTGTGACATTCTAATCCCTGCAGCCAGCGAGAAGCAGCTGACCAAGTCCAATGCACCCAGAGTCAAAGCCAAGGTAAAAACCACTGCGGAAACCAAAGTCAGCACCATCACCATGGACGGGCACTAGGGTGTCACAAAAGTCTCCTCAGTGATTATATCACCAACACCAATTTCAAAACATACTTAAGAAATTAGAGAAACAGAGAGATAAAAGGTAGTTTTTTTTTATACACTCTGTGGAGCAATTTAATTTTAACTCAAATTATATTGTTTCTTTTAGCTCCTTACCCATATACACATCTCTTTCCTATGAGGATTTTCCTAGCATCTGTGTATGTTCCCAATTCTCTTTCAGATCATTGCTGAAGGTGCCAATGGGCCGACCACTCCAGAGGCTGATAAGATTTTCCTGGAAAGGAACATCATGGTTATTCCAGTAGGTCATTCGTGTTCCTCGGGTTTTATATGTTCTGGGAATCATAATTTCTTTTACTAGCACCTGGCAGGAGAGAGCACCCTCTGGTGTCACAAGTTGTGGTAAATTCTTTTTTGTTTTGTTTTGTTTTTTGAGACAGGTTTTCTCTGTATAGCCCTAGCTGTCCTGAAATTCTCTCGGTAGCCGAGACTGGCCTTGAAATCACCAAGATGGCCTGCTTCTGCCTCCTGGGTGCAGGCATTAAAGGTGTGCGCCACCACCACCCAGCAGTTGTGGTAAGTTCCTAATCTTTATTTGCTATTAAGAAAATATAAGCCGGGCGGTGGTGGCGCACGCCTTTAATCCCAGCACTTGGGAGGCAGAGGCAGGCGGATCTTTGTGAGTTCGAGGCCAGCCTGGTCTACAAAGCGAGTCCAGGACAGCCAGAGATATTAAAAAAAACCCTGTCAAAAAAAACCAAAAAAAAAAAAAAAAAAAAAGAAAATATAATGGCAACAAGGATGGGGCCAAGTCTCAGTGGTAGGGCTCTTGCCTAATCCCACATGTGGTCCAAGGTTCAAGCCACAACACCTCAAGAAAAGAGGATTGGAAGCACGGTTAGTATAATATGCCAGCCACCTTTCTCTTAGTCCTGAACACTTTTACATCTGTAACTTGACCATATGTAACTCTCTGAAAATTTAGTTACAGTAAAAGTATACTGTACTGCCGGGCGGTGGTGGCGCACGCCTTTAATCCCAGCACTTGGGAGGCAGAGGCAGGCGGATCTTTGTGAGTTCGAGGCCAGCCTGGTCTACAAAGCGAGTCCAGGACAGCCAGGGTTACACAGAGAAACCCTGTCTCGAAAAAAAACCAAAAAAAAAAAAAAAAAAGTATACTGTACTAAAAAATACAATTCTATACTCAATTCTTAACGTTTTGTTACCCAGTTCCTAACTTTATGCATTTTGAATGTCTCTTCCTGCTTTACTGGGGGGAAAGAGGAAAAGAAGAAAGGAAATTTTAGGGTTAGAGAGATGGCACAGCGCTTAAAAGCCTATAATACTCTTACAAGTTCAGAGCTCCAATGCTGGGTAGCCCACAACTTCCTATACCTCCAAGGTTCAGGGGATCTGACACACTCTCCTGGCTTCTGTGGGTACCTGGATACCCCCACATTCAATTTCTTTTCTTTCTTTTTTTGCTACTACAAGGAACATGTGTTCAGGGTTTGGGGTAAAATAGAGGGGTTATTCAGACTTATGTGAACCCTGAAGAGCCCTCTTTGCAGAATGCATATGTTAAAAACAAACGAAAGAAACAAAAATCTCACCTAACTAGAATAGCCTTTAGGTAGTGGCAGAGGTAATGCTGTCTTCTGGTGAGGCACCATGAATCAGTCCGTTGGCTGGTGGGCAGACAGATTAGTCTGAGATCATGGGAAGATAAACCAGCTCTCAGCAGTGTCGTCCAGTGATCTCTAAGGTGCACTTGCAGTGTTTGATGACCTCTTAGTTAGGATTACTGTTGCTGTGGTGAAACACAGCAACCAAAGCACTGTTCATGAAAGGGCAGGGCAGGAGCCTGGTCATGGACGGGTGCTGCTTACTGTCTCCCATGACTTGCTCAGCCTGCTTTTTTTTTTTTTTTTGGTTTCTCGAGGCAGGGTTTCTCTGTGTATCTCTGGCTGTTCTGGACTCGCTTTGTAGACCAGGCTGGCCTCGAACTCACAGAGATCCGCCTGCCTCTGCCTCCCAAGTGCTGGGATTAAAGGCGTGCGCCACCACCGCCCGGCTAAAGCTTTTTTTTTTTTTTTTAAAGATGTGTTTATTATTATGTATGCAATGTTCTGAATTGAAGTATGTATGCCTGCAGGCCAGAAGAGGACACCAGATCTCATTATAGATGGTTGTGAGCCACCATGTGGTTGCTGGGGATTGTGCTCAGGATTGAACTTCTAGAAGAGCTGCAAGTGCTCTTAACCTCTGAGCCATCTCTCCAGCCTTCAGCCCGCTTTCTTTTTTTTTTTTTTTTTTTGGTTTTTCGAGACAGGGTTTCTCTGAATATCTCTGGCTGTCCTGGACTCGCTTTGTAGACCAGGCTGGCCTCGAACTCACAAAGATCCGCCTGCCTCTGCCTCCCAAGTGCTGGGATTAAAGGCGTGCGCCACCACCACCCGGCCAGCCCGCTTTCTTATAGAACCCAGGACCACCAGCCAAGGGATGGCACCACCCACACTGGGTTGGGTCCTCTCCCATCAATCGCTAATTAAGAAAATGCCTTACAGCAGTGTTTCTCAGTCTGTGGATCTCAACCCCTTTGACAAACATCAGACTCCAAAAATATTTATATAACAATTTATAACTAGCAAAATTATAGTTATGAAGTAGCAACAAAAATAGTTTTATAGTTGGGGGTCACCACACGTGAGGAATTGTGTTAAAGGATCGCAGCGGATCTAGCACAGATGTTTATCTTAGTCCATTTGGTGTTGAACTTGAGTTCCTCGGCCTGACAAGATGGCTAAGAAGCTGAAGGCACTAAGCGAAGCGCCAAGCTTGGCGTCCCGAGTTCCGTCCCGGAGATCCACATTTGGAAGGAGATAAGTGAATCTCAGAAGCTGTCTTCTGACCTGCATGTGTTCACCATGACATGTATGTTCACACACAATCATATGTGTGTGAATTCATTGTTTTCTAATGTTTACTAGAGCCATCCCTTTTATTTTCTGTGTCACATTTTGTGTAGGATCTCTACTTAAATGCTGGAGGGGTGACGGTGTCGTACTTTGAGTGGCTGAAGAATCTAAACCATGTCAGCTACGGCCGACTGACCTTCAAATACGAGAGGGACTCTAACTACCACTTGCTCAGTGAGTTCTTAGAATCCTGTCCGTGTCCCCAGAATTTGAAAGAGCTTGGAAAGCATGCACAAATAAGTGGTCAGTGTGTTAGGACTCATGCTTGAGTGAAATTTTTATTTTATAGTATTTCCCCACATGTAGCCTATAAGCTAGCAGCACTGTACAAGTCTGTTCAGACAGGAACTCCACCATTGACCTTACTCATGTGTGCCTTCCGTTGCTCTCAGAGAAGTCCTTGCTGACACTCATGAAAATGCTAATGCACCCATTCTCTCATACACCAATTGAAAGAAGTCCAACCGTGTGTGGAAACCCTTTTGTGATTCCTCTAGTAGTAGTTTTTTTGGATTTTTTTTTTTTTTTACCAGAGTAAACTCATCCAGCTGAAATAAAACCAAGACCACCAACTGTGTCCCAGTATTCCACCTCTTTGACAATGTTCCTCCCTCCTCTCTGTCCTTTTCTCTTCCCTCAACATTTCTTTTTAACAGAGCCAAAAGAAGAAAAACCTAGTGATGGGTGTTATGGAAACAGAGCAGTGACCTAAATTCGCATTTCTATAGGGGTTTGGCAGGCTTCTCCTTGCTAAGTGTTTAATGATTAACCCTTCTAGGTCATGAGGGTGAAGATCCCTAAAGCATTAGTTTTAGGGTTTTATATATATATATATATAGGTTAGAGTCACTGTAACATTTTCATTTATTTTCTCCTTCATCTATTAACGGTATCTTACCTTGATGTCTTGGCTTTCCACAGTGTCTGTTCAAGAGAGTTTAGAGAGGAAATTTGGAAAGCATGGCGGAACTATTCCTGTGGTCCCCACAGCAGAGTTCCAGGACAGGATATCGGTGAGTGTGGTGATCCAGAGTGGTGTTGTACACGCGCTCCCTGCCCTGTCTTTCAGGCCAAGTAGATGAAATGGAGTATTATCAAAGGATGTTAACCATAACTGTGTCATGATTATACTTCACCATTCATTCCATTCTGCAGTGATGCCTATAAGTTGTTCTGTCTCGGATACTTTCTGCAGCACAACGGACAACTTAATGAGGACAGACAGTCATGAAGGATTGCCATACTTTGTAACTCAAGTTCCAGACAACTAGAATTGAGAAGTAAACATAAGGCTGAATTGTGAAAATATGAAATAATTATATGGACACATAGAGTTAACAGATTTGGAAAGATGATATCAGTTCTTGGTGGGGTGTATCGATAGTGTGTACATATTACAACGAGAACTTAACTGTAATCCTAGAAGTCAGAAGACAAAAATAAGAGAATCGGTATGAATTTAAGGCCAGCCTGGTCTACAGAGACCTTGTCTCCAAAAAGTTGCAAATCTATTTAGTTTCAAGTCTGTATATATGTGTTGTATGTATGTACACGGGCACACATAAACACACACGCACTCTGTGAAAACATGGGATTTTACTTTTTTTTTTTTCAGTACTGTGTACTTAATGCCTAAACATGCCTGGATCATAGTATTTTTATTCAATTGTTTGATGAGTGAGTGAAAGAAACAGCACTCTTCTGCCTGTTAAGCAAGTTTGTTTCTTCTCCCTAATTTTATGGACCAAAACAAAGTATAATGTAAATATTGTAGAAATATGAATTGCAAGATGTTCAGTATAAATAACTGTTTCTTTGCAACAGGTGGCCAAGGATGAGCTCTAGGTCCTCCTTCCCCACCTCCTAAGTTCTTGAGTCACAGGCATGTGCCACATGCCTGGCCAGAGCAGATCGGGTTTTGGGTTTTTGTTTTTGGTAAACTACTTCAAATTTTTATCTGGCACCTTTGGCTGTATATTATATAGCTGTGCTGTGTCACATTAGGGGTGATAGTGACTAATACTTGAATTTTTTTTTTTTAGCAATCCCTCCAAGAAACACATGAGATAGTCTATAGAAACAAAAAGATCTTAGGTCCTCCAGCTTTAAAGCTGGTCTAGTAAGTACACAGACAGGTACCTTCCCGGGGCTGCAGGCGGCGTTGGCCATGCTCCTATCTGTCTGGCCCTGTTCTCCTGGAGAAGTGTGCAGTGCCCTAGGACATCGGCCATGTGGATCATCTTGAGTGGCAGGCACCAATCTCATCTGACTATTGCCTGCCCTCTGTGCTTGTTTTAATTGTGATCTTATTTCATGAGTTTTTGTTACTGTCTAATATCATTAAAACTAAACTGTATTTGAACTGTGTTTTGTCTAGCTTGCTAGTATACAGTGATAGAGTACAGAAATTATATGTATTTCCTGTGTTGCTGCATATCAGCTTAATCTTTAGTACTCTTTCTAGAGACACAAAGTATATCTTGATGTGTTTTTAAGTTAATGTTCTCTCTCCTAACAGGGTGCATCTGAGAAAGACATTGTGCACTCTGGCTTGGCCTACACAATGGAGAGATCTGCCAGGGTATGTGTGGGATGGCAGCTGCCTTTGTGTTGACAGCATGAAGCACACATAGCCATGTATCTTGGCAGGCAGATTATGGTTTGTAGTTCTCTTTACTTGGTCCCCATTTGTGTCCAGCAGAGCATGTGCCTTTTTAGCCTCCGGTGATGAGCTCTATTGTCCATACAGCCTGAGCATTTACCAAACTTTAGGAGGAAATCATGCTGCCATAGGTGGTTTATTATTACCAAAAAGGTAGCTAGCTAAACTAGAATGCTAATCGGTCCATCACTATTTAACAGCCAAAAAGCTGGCCTTACTGTAGAATCTGGTTTAAGTAAGAGATTTTTGACTTTTTTTTTTTTTTTTTTTTTTACCACTTGAACTCTTTATATCAGGGCCTTAAATTTAATAGTTTTTTTGTTTGTTTGTTTTTTAAAACAGGTATCTCTCTGTGTAGTCCTGACTGTCCTGGAACTCTCTTTGTAGACCAGGCTGGTCTCAAACTCAGAGATCCGCCTGCTTCTGCCTCTCAAATGCTAGAATTAAAGGCGTGCACCACCACATCCAGTTGCATTTTTTTTTTTTAGAACTTTTGTCTTTTCTTTTTAGAACTTTTGTCTTTTCTTTTTTTTTTTTTTTTTTTGTTTTTTGCGACACTGGTTTTTTTTTTTTTTCTTGCTT
>CAJQZJ010014563.1:3666943-3680873 GCA_907164525.1 Lophiomys imhausi | reverse complement strand
TTTTTTTGGTTTTTCGAGACAGGGTTTCTCTGAATATCTCTGGCTGTCCTGGACTCGCTTTGTAGACCAGGCTGGCCTCGAACTCACAAAGATCCGCCTGCCTCTGCCTCCCAAGTGCTGGGATTAAAGGCGTGCGCCACCACCGCCCAGCCTTCTTTTTTTTTTTTAAAGATTTATTTTATTTATTTTATGCATATGTGTGCTCTATCTGCATGTACACCTGCATTCCAGAAGAGGGCACCAGATCACATTGTGGATGGTTGTGAGCCACCATGTGGTTGCTGGGAATTGAGCTCAGGACCTTTGGAAGAGCACTAGGCAGTGCTCTTAACCGCTGAGCCATCTCTCCAGCCCCCAGTTGCATCTTTTAAAGTACACAGTTCATCAGCCTGAAGTATATTCATAAGGCTGCATAGATGTCATCCCTGAAATTCTAGAATGTTCCCACTCCTCTATTCTTGTTCCCACTCTCTAATCTCTGTTTTTTTTTTTGTTTTTTTTTTTTTTTTTTTTGGTTTTTTTTTGAGACAGGGTTTCTCTGTGTATCCTTGGCTGTCCTGGACTCACTTTGTAGACCAGGCTGGCCTCGAACTCACAGTGATCCGCCTGCCTCTGCCTCCCAAGTGCTGGGATTAAAGGCGTGCGCCACCACCGCCCGGCTCTAATCTCTGTTTTAAACAATCAGTAAGTATGTGATCTGAGCTCATTCCAGATAACAGTATAGTTAACAGAGAATCTATTCACATCTGTAGTTCTTAGGAGTGATTTACTGCTGTTCCCTGGAAAGCAGCAACTTAAATTCATTCCAGAGAATCAGTCCTTCCTGCTAGAAACATATCTGCTGCTACAGTGATTTGCCTTTGGCTGTCTGGGTCTTCTCCTTACCTGGTGATCGGGTGGGTGACTAGCACCAGACCTCCACACATACCTTTGTGTCACCTCCCGCTGCTCAGTCTCACTGCCTTTTCTCCTCTGTTTCAGCAAATTATGCGCACAGCCATGAAGTATAACCTGGGACTGGACCTGAGAACGGCCGCATATGTCAATGCTATCGAGAAAGTCTTCAAGGTGTACAACGAAGCTGGTGTGACCTTCACATAGACAGGCCACAGCTGACGTTTTTACCACCCTCCTCGCCTATAATTTCTGCAGACCTGTCACAAGTTACATGTAACCACAGAAATCTGTTCTTGTGACTCATTAGTTAATGGACACTGTTCCCAACAAGTCAGTCGGAATCAGCCCCTTAAGAGAAAGATTAAGTTAGAGGATCATGTACAAGTAGGAATCACGTGTTTCAGAGAGCCAGTGAGTGTTTTGCTTGTAGATTAGAGGTACTGCCTTGCTCTGGGCTCTTCCAACAGGGTCAGTGCTGTTGCCAGGGAAGGCAGTCAAGAGCGGTCGGTCACTTCTGGACAAGACTGGGAACTTCGACACATATAAGAAGTAGGTGTGTGGCATTTTCCAAAGGTGGCATGGTCCTCAAGTGAGTTATTGCTATTTTACGTCAACAGAATAACTCGGTTTTCTAAGTTGCAAACAAAAGTAAAAGCTATTTCTCATGTATTTTATTCTTTCAGAATAAAACTAGTACATGCTGCTGTAATAAAATTGCCTTTAATCACTTAAGCCTAACCTTGACTCAAGCAGTGAATGGCTAAAAACGTAATGAATGGAAGAAGCTAGTTTTTTATAACATAAGACTGTATCATTTGTAGCTGATTGGCCCTGCATTGTTGTCCAGCAGAAGTGCAGTAGCACTATGGGGGCACTCTCCTCATACCTGCAAGTGATAGGGGCTCTTGGGAACTTGTGTAACACAGTCCAGAGAGCGCAGGAACTTCTTTCCTGTGGTAATTACTTAGTCTTCCCATTTGGAGATCTATTGTGTTGAGTAATTGAACCACTCAAGTAGAGTGTCCCAGAAAGAAACACTTGGGCTACCTGTTTGGAGTCTGGCAGACTTCAAGCAAGCCAGCGGCCAGGCTCAACCTAACTGTGTGTCCCCTTCTTCCAAGAATTTGATTCTGCACACTGCTTCACTAACAACAGGCTGGAGACTGCCTGGAGCTGACTTTTGTTGAGGGAGCTACTGGCCAGGGCTTTTGAACAGGAGTGTTCCACAGAAGTACCAGATATTATTTATATGAGAATGAATGCTTTTTTTTTTAACAATACCCTTTCAGAGATTTCTAACTACTTTGTAACTGCATGATTAACTTGGTGATAAAAGCAGTTATTAAAGTCTACCTTTTCCAAAGTTTATGTTTTTCTCTTTGTTTTCATGTTTGCTAATCTCTTTGTAAGTGATAAAACAGTAACTGAGGTTCAGAAACTTTCATAACTATCACTTCTTTCTGTTAGGAGCTGCTCATTTTATTCCTGGGTTTATGTTTTATTTCATTTTATTAACCTGTGATGGTTCTTGGGGAAGAGGCTCTAGTGTGTAAAGCTTTGTTTGAAACAAGGTCTTAATATAGCCCAGGCTGGCTCTTGCTGGGTCTAGCCTTGAACTCTTCCTGATCCTCCTGCCCCTTAGCTCCAGAGTGCTTCCATCACAGCAGCCTTTTTCTGGTCCCTTTGAAATAAAGTTTTGTTTGAAGCAGTTTAGCTGTGGAATTTAACAGCTACTTAAGGTAATATGGGAGAGAACAATATGGAAGGTTTTCAAATTAAAAACAGTACTGCTACATAATGACTCCTAGGAACACACTCAAAGAAGTCTGGGTTGACACACCACAGAGATGCTCGCACATCCGCAGCAGGATGGAACCAGGCTAGATGCCCATCAGTGAGTGAATGGTTGAAAAAACACGGTATAGGAGCGGTGTGGTGGCGCACACTTTTAATCCCAGCCCTTGGGAGGCAGACACAGGTGTATCTCTTTGAGTTCAAGGCCAGCCTGGTCTACAAGTCCAGGACACCTAGGACTGTTACAAAACAAGGCAAGGTTTCTCTGTATAATGTCCCTGGCTGTCCTGGAACTCATTCTGTAGATCAGGCTGGCCTTGAACTCACAGAGATCACCTGCCTCTGCCTCCCGAGTGCTGGGATTAAAGACGTGTGCCACCACGCCTGGCCTATGTTTTATTTTATCCTTGAGTGTTTTTGTGTCCATGTATGCATACATGTGCACCGTGGTATGCCTGGTGCTCACAGAGGTCAGAGAAGGGTATTGTATCCCCTGGAACTGATATTTCAGATAGTTAGACACTGTTGTGCAGGTGCTAGGAACCAAACTTGCATCCTCTGCAAAAATAAGTGGTTTTTTGTTTTGTTGTTGTTGTTTTATTTTTCAAGACAGGGTTTCTCTCTACCAACAAGTAGTTTTAATTCCTAAGTCTTCAGTTCTGTGGATGGCTATGGATGTGCAAATATTTCTGTGGTGTGTCAACGTAGACTTTTTTTGGATATATTCCTAAGCATGATCATTTAGTAGTTGTATTTTTAATTTTAAAAAACTTCCATATTGATTTATATTTCCACATTATATATATTTACATGCTTGTATAAATGGCATGAAAGAAATGGGAACAATGAGGGACAAAGGAAAGGGTAAATAGTGTGTGTCTTCTAAGCTGGGTGTGGTGGCACATATCTTTAATCAGTTAAACTAATATGTATGTGAGGTAGAAGCAGAAGGGAAACTAGGGAGATGCAACAAGGAAGGCTAACAGCAGTCAGATTGGGGCAATTGGTAAAGGAAAAATTAGAATGAAGCCCAGTATTTTATACACTAAAGAATGTAAGTATTCTAATTCTAGTACCTAGGTGGCAGGTGCAGGAGGTCAAGCTCAGCCTCAGCTACATAGCCTATGTGAGACCTTGTCTGAAAAAGAAAAGGTACAGAAGAAAATATATTCTGTGGGGCTGGAAAGATGGCTCAGCAGTTAAGAGCACTGCCTGCTCTTCCGAAGGACCTGGGTTCAAATCCCAGCACCCACATGGCAGTTCACAGCTGTCTGTAATTGCCGGGCGTGGTGGAGCACGCCTTTAATCCCAGCACTCAGTAGGCAGAGGCAGGCGGGTCTCTGTGAGTTTGAGGCCAGCCTGGTCTACAAGTCCAGGACAGCCAGGACTATTATATTAGGCCCTGGCACACCTGGTGGGAGGCCTGCAGACCTATTTCTCCAGGGTGAAAGCCTGGCAAGACCTCCAGGTGAAGAGGCCTGAGACCCAGGGCAGCCCTTCCTAGCCAGTAAAATAAATACACCAAGACCTTTTAATGTCTCACAGCTTAGGCCTTAGCTGGGCAGATTCTCAACTAGCTCACCTAAATTAACCTGACCACCTAATCCCAACCAGCCATACACCTTGCTGTACCTTCTGAGCTATCAAACACTTCTTCCTCCCAGGAAGTCCCACCTTCCTATTCTCTCTCTGCCCAGCTAATTGGCCATTAGTAACTTTTAGTATCCAATCAGAATGCCTCAGAGGGTGTTAGCCAGATCTCAGAGCATTGAGATTCACATTTGAACACCATGCATAAGATGTTTTTTCTTTTTTTTTTTTTTTTTTTGGTTTTTCGAGACAGGGTTTCTCTGAATATCTCTGGCTGTCCCGGACTCACTTTGTAGACCAGGCTGGCCTCGAACTCACAAAGATCCGCCTGCCTCTGCCTCTCACGTGCTGGGATTAAAGGCGTGCGCCACCACCGCCCGGCTAAGATGTTTTTTCAACACAGGGCTGTGCCACAGATAAAACTTTGTCTCAAAAAAAAAGGAAGAAGAGATGTAGAAAATGGCTGATTAAATTATTAGTATTTATATTGTATTTTATTGGTTCAGTGATTGTTAATCCTTTACCCACCAATATAAATGAGCACACAGAGACCACATGGATTTTAACAAGCCTTGGCCCGGATTGTGCAATCCTAGCCCATCCAAGCTAGCTCTTAATCCTATTTCTCAAATATGACCCCATATATACATATGTCCCCTTGGACTGCTATTCTCCATGCTATGTTGATGTTCCAGGCCACGTGGAATGATATTCTTTTCTCTGACCCATGGCGTGTGTCCTCCTCCTTCCTGCTCCTAACCAACCTCTCTGCTTCAGAGGCCCATGCAACTACCTCTGGTTTTGCCC
Source organism: Lophiomys imhausi (assembly GCA_907164525.1). NCBI lineage: Eukaryota > Metazoa > Chordata > Mammalia > Rodentia > Muridae > Lophiomys > Lophiomys imhausi. The sequence goes on along the minus strand of CAJQZJ010014563.1, from coordinate 3,675,785 downwards.
AATCTCAGGCCTCAGCATTTATTCAACCAATCAGAGACAATGTAAGTAACAGACAGCAAACAGGACCAATTAACATTTGAATGCATAACATCACCCCATCAATTCCCTCCTTTTGTCTAATAAAACGACTAAATTTCTTAACTCATAGTAAAAACAATTATGAAACAATCAAGAAAAACATAAAAGTTACACACATAATGTTTAGCCTATTTGAATCAGGCAATTTTGAAGAAAATATCTATCTTGGTATGTCTAAAGTTTTAAACCTAAATATTTATATCATATCCTATATTTATAAGCCCAAAGATTTTATTTAGATTTGAAAATATCTTTTTTGTTTGTTTGTTTTACGAGACAAGGTTTCTCTGTGTATACCTGGCTGTTCTGGACTCACTTCGTAGACCAGGCTGGCCTGGAACTCAGAGATCCACCTGCCTCTGCCTCCCTGGTGCTGGGATTAAAGGGTGAGCCACCACACCCAGAAATTGCAGACAGCTGTGAACTGCCATGTGGGTGCTGGGATTTGAACCCGGTCCTTCAGAAGAGCAGCCAGTTCTCTTAACCACTGAGCCATCTCCCCAACCCTGAACATATCCTTTTAAGAAACTTTAGGTTAGTGTTAAGTGTTTGTTTTATAGGTATTAGAGTGTTTTAGATTAGGTTTTATAGTTACAGTTTGGGTTTTAGGATTTAGGAACTTTTATAGGTAATTTTAAGTATTAATAAATATATAAGTAAAAATAAAAATTTACCGTTACAAAGAGAGCTCAACTAACCAGCTTCCCTTCTGTGGAAGTACCAGAGATGTTTATGGCTTCCACACACAGAAGTTTCAGTTTCTGCCTCAACAGTGAACTATGAAACTACTAGGTGGTTCCAGTCGAATGCCAGTGCTAGTAACAGTGCCACTGGGTATCCTTAGGTTATAATTAAGCACACCTTTGCTCGTCGGTGTGGGTATATGAATTATGAGGCCTAGAGAGAGAACAGAGTATAAAATGATTCTCTCTCAAGCCCATACCAGGCAGGTGGCTTTGAGGTTTCCTGCCCTCCCTTCTTAGGGCATGTTGACCATAACCCTGGGTACATTGGGAAAGTCTTCTTACTAAGGATTAAAGAAAGATGCTCATGAATGTTAAGGAGTTGGGTAAGGACCGAGAATGGGTAAGGAGTTGAAGTTAACTGAGTTGCCTGCTGTGTCTTTGGTGGGGGGGGGGTTCTTTCTGGGAACTGCAGGGCAACTTTGTAGTTCTCAAGACAGTGATTCACAAAACAGCACATTTGCCATGGTGTTGGAAGACCATAGAGCAGTGCACTCCAAGAATTGGATCCAGAGTGAAACAGCTGTCAAGCAAACAAGGACTGTCTGGGTAACTGTTTAAGAAAGAAAACCCAGCCTGGCAGTGGTGGCGCACGCCTTTAATCCCAGCACTTGGGAGGCAGAGGCAGGCGGATCTTTGTGAGTTCGAGGCCAGCCTGGTCTACAAAGCGAGTCCAGGACAGCCAGAGATATTCAGAGAAACCCTGTCTCGAAAAACCAAAAAAAGAAAGAAAGAAAGAAAGAAAGGAAGGAAGGAAGGAAGGAAGGAAGGAAGGAAGAAAACCCAGGGGATCCCCGTGCCTCATAGCAACCACCACGTTAACCTATGGCTCAGGGAAGGCCATGGCATGCTGCTTCTGGAGTAGGCCACAGAAACTTTCCATAAACACCAGGGTTGTGGTGGCGCACGCCTTTAATCCCAGCACTGGGGAGGCAGAAACGGGGATCTCTGAGTTCAAGGCCAGCCTTTTCTATAAATCCAGTCCAGGACAGCCAGGGATATACAGAGAGATCCTGTCTCAAACAACAAAACTAGGTTGTGTGTTCCTAGTAGCCGGACAGCTTGCTGAGTGCCCAACAGATTTAAACAACCCCAAAGGCTATAGTAACTTCCTCCTGTGAGTGAGGTAAAAGAGGCAAAGACTGTGGAGTTGAGCTCAAAAGATAGGGGCTGCAGAGATGGCCCTGGTTAAGAGTACTAGCTCTGGGGGCTGGAGAGATGGCTCAGCGGTTGGGAGCGCTGACTGCTCTTCCAGAGGTCCTGAGTTCAATTCCCAGCAACCACATGGTGGCTCACAACCATCCATAATGATGAAATTTGGTGCCCTCTTCTGCCTCTTCTGGCCTGCAGGCATACCTACAGACAGAATACTGTATATGTAATAAATAAATAAATCTTTAAAAAAAAAAAAAGAGTACTAGCTCTACCAGAGGACCCAGGTTTAATACCAGCACTCACATGGCAGCTTACAACTGCCTCAACTCCCATACTGACACCTCTGGTCTCCAGGGATACCAGACACACTCATGTTGCACATACCTACAGGCAAAAACACCCGTGCACATACATTTCAAGAACAGTATCTGGTGGTATACTGGCAAGTACTCTGTCTCTGAACCGCACCCCACCCAGGAAATTTTCAGGGATGCTGGCATATGCAGGGTGTGTTCCTGGGGGCCAGAGGCCAGCTCAATCAGACTGTACTCCTCTTCCTGCCCTTGTTTAATGACCATTCTGACTGATCCTGAAGTCTGTTGCGTGTGGCGGCTGAGAATTCTACTCACTCAGCTTGTCAGTCAGTGGCTAAGCAAATTCCTTCAATCTGGAACAGTAAGGCTTCACTGGCGTGGACTTCACTTCCGTGTGCACGTTGGGGGTCCTCTTCAGCCACCAGTTAGGTAGAGTGCTTCTGTGCAGCCTTCACTTTAGGGCCAAAACCTCCAAGTAGCTCAGAGGTGAGACCTCTGAGCTTGCTCAGGTCTGTTCTTAGCCTGTGCACAGCCCCCACAGATGGTCCCAGATCCCAGGGACAAGGGAGGGGGTACTGTCCCTGCAGACCTCCTATTTCCCAGTTTTTCCACTAAAGCTCCTTGTTTACTCAAACTGTTACTAGCCACCAACTTACATGATGACCTCTGAGTGTTTTTTGGCAACTGTTCCCAATGAAGACTTTTAGTGTAACTTTTAGTGAGCTCATAGTCAGGAGAAGTAACGACAACCTGACAGTGGGTGTTCCTGGCACTAGAGGCCTGCTGAAATAATGGCAGGTGTCTACAATTGAGGGATCTGCTTCTTTTCTGTGGTGCTCTGAATGGAATCCAAGACCTAGCACATGCTAACAAGTACTGTACATTGAGCTATGTACCCTCAGCCCTAGTTTATTGAGACATAGCTCAGGCTGGCCACAAACTCCTCTGGCCTCTCTCTCTGTCCTGAGTGTTGGAATTTAAGGTGTGTGTCACCATGCCCAGCTAAATGAGTCTTCAAAGAACGCCCAGCTACGTTCTGTCTGTTCAGGAGCTTGTAGGCCATTCAGCCTCTTTGAGACAGGTTCTTAACTCTGGCCTTGAACTTTTGGAACTTCAAACTTTCTGGTGGTAGGATTTCAGGACTATTTTCACTGTAAGAGCAGGCCATTTTCTAGGCTGTGGTGAAACCAGGGGAGTAGAGGATGAGCCAAGAGAAAGACAAGCTGAAAACACTGCAGCACATCATTTTTGCTGACACCACTACGATTTTGGTAAGGCTGATTCCGTGCCCCTCACTGCCGACTACACATAGAAGAAGATGAAGGATGGAAAACGAGCTTGCTCTAGGGGGTGCCAGCGTGGGGGTGAATTAAGATGTAGGGTACACTTCAACTCTCTTTGGAGACGCAAGAATTCTTTTAATGTTTTATAGTTACACGGTATGCGTGCATAGGTCAGAGGACAGGTTTGTGGAGTTTGTTCTCTCCCTGTGCCTTTACGTGGGTTCCAGGGATTGAATTCAGGTCATCAAGCTAACTCAGCAAGCATTTTATCCACTGAGCCATCTCACCTGCTCAAGACAGAACAATTTCATTGTTTATCTAACTCATGGTATGCGGCCTAGTTCACGTGAGATTTGCTGTGCAAGTTCAACAGTGTAAGCTGGCCGCTATATCCTATTAAGAAGCTATCTTACAGAGTCCACCCTGAATGTCCTCCACACCACTATGCTCTGCTTCCAAATGCTGCTCTGTCACTGTTCCCAAATGGGAACAAACTCTCAGTGGCACTTGACTGGGGAACAAGCGTAAATAAGCTGGTATTGCCTCCACAACTCCATTTTTGAAACAGCTGTATTGGTTTTCTCTTAAGATCAAACATGAGAGAAATGCATAATGCTGAAGAGTTTATCATATTCCCACAGACAGGGAGGATCACTGCTAATATTGCCAGGTATGAGCTGGCAAGGTTTTTTATGCTATTCTTATATATCACTTGCCTTATGAAAAATGAACTTGTTCTGCCTAGTTTGCAACTTACTAACTTAGTCAACACTATATATTTCCATTTCCCTGGTTGTTTTTCAGGCTTAGGATCAGCCTTGCCTGTCTTAGGCAAGCACTGTACCAATGGGCAACATCCCCAGCCCTTCCTCCTCAGTAGCCTTGTGGAATGTTCCATTTCCTGTATAGGCACTATTTATCAGCCAAAGGTGGTTGGCTCAGGTCTCATTTTCCAGACTGAGGAACTTAGCAGTTGAGTAGAACTTTTAGGTACCTGGTTTCTGGATGTTTCGTCTTGTTCTCCTGCTCTTGCTACCTCGAACTTGTATAGTAAATCTGCATCTTCCCTTTGTCAGCTTTCCGATTCATGCCTCCATTCATACTGTCCTTAGCCCTCTAAACTTGGGTTTGGATTGGAAATTCAGAAGTCTTCAAGAACCAAACCAAGATAAGTCCAGCACTAGGAAGACGAGGTACAATTTCCAGTGTTCATCTTTGTATGTTCCTGAATCCTTTAGAAATTTGTGAAACACTTTTAGAAGAGCCAAAACATGTCAAAAACCGATTTAGGTGAGGGCAGAGGCACACACCTGCAATCCCAGTACTCCAGACAGAGGCAGGTGGATCCCTGAGAGGCCACCCTGATCTTCAGATGGAGTTCCAGGACAGACAGGGCTGTTACTCAGAGAAACCCTGTGTTGAAAAACAAAACAGCCGGGCGGTGGTGGCGCACGCCTGTAATCCCAGCACTTGGGAGGCAGAGGCAGGCGGATCTTTGTGAGTTCGAGGCCAGCCTGGTCTACAAAGCGAGTCCAGGACAGCCAGAGATATTCAGAGAAACCCTGTCTCGAAAAACCAAAAAAACAAAACAAAACAAAACAAAACCAACAACTGTTTATTCTTTTAACTAAAACACCTTTTCTCCTCAAACTCACTGTATAGCTGAGGCTTAATCCTGAACTCCTGATCCCCCTGCCTCACCTCCTGAGTGCCGAGATTACAGGGCTGTGCCACCACATCTAGTCTCTCACATAGATTCAAACTGTAAGGTACTGGATCACACATGAGAGGAAGCAGAGCCACTGCCACCCACTCCCTATGTCTCAGCCACACGTCTCCAAGTGGAATCCAACAGCAGCCTCCAGAAACAAGCAGTTACTCCCTGCTTCATAGCTGGCTTGGGTACCATCCATCATAAATTCCTATCTGAGTCTCTCAGGACAAGCAGCCCAGCTACGCTCTGAGTATCAGTTGGTCCTAATCTTCCATTGCAAGGAAAACCAAAGAATGCTACAGTGGATGTGTGCTTTGCCTTTTGAACACCTGTACACCTGTACACACCTGCCCCATAGTCTGGGGATGGAGCTCAGGGGTAGACAACAGGCTGAGAGCTTGTTAAGACCTCTGTTACTTGACAAATAGAGAAGGAAAGAAAAGGAAAAAGCAGAGTGGAAAAGGGCTGACTTACAGTTCAAGGTGTGATAACTCCCTAGGTAAAGGGTTGCAAAGGTAGATCTCAGGGCTTGCTGGGCAGCCAGTCTAGTCTACTCGGCTAGTGGCAGACCGGTGAGAGCCTCTGTCCCAAAACACACATGCACACACGCACATGAGGACTGCTTGCTGGAATGATAAATCCTCACCTGATTCACTGGGTGGAAACCACAAGAAGTGGTAGGTGCTCACGTGTTGTTTGCTCCTCTACAGCAGAGGGAAAACTGACAATATGCAGTGTTCCCATTAAAAAAAAAAGATTTAGCCTAGCTAGTCTTGGAGGCATTTGTCTGCAATCCCACACTCAGGAGACAGAGGCAAAAGGATCAAGAGTTCAAGGTCAGCCTCAGCTACACAGCAAATGAGTCCAGGCCAAACCTGTTCCACATAGGTTCCTGTGTCCAAAACAAACAACAGCAACAACAAAAACAAAAACCACTTTGCCAAGGGTTTCCATCCAAACAGGAGTAAACTCGGGACTCTGTTCACATTTCACTTTTTATTGACATTCAGGAAGGGCCAGCCATGGCGGTAGGTGGTCTCACTGTCCCAGTCTTCCCAGGCCTTCCGCAGCATGGGTAACAGCGTCGGTGACAGTGTGGGTCACCTTCTCAGTGACCTCCTTCACCACTCTGTCCCCTGATTCTTGGGCTCTCTTTAGGGCATCAGCCAGAGCTGTTGGAAAAAGAAAAAGAAAATGTAGGGGTAAATGAGCCATTATTGCTTCCAGCAGGAGAGGCCTGTGTGATGAGGCCTCTTATGGGATCAACCCTGGAGCAGCCCCGGGGTAAAGGGCAAAGTGCTCAGTTTTTCCAATTTGGTTTCCTCACATTTGAATGAGGCAGCACGCACAGTTCATTTTTCTGGAAACTGCTGCTTTGTAGTCTTTGACCATTTCTATGTGTAAAGAGCCTGGTAACAGCTGTCAGCCTCAGCCCAGCTGAGACCAGCTGTAGGAGAAAGATAAGTAGATAAGGAGTGCCACCATATGTGGATGACGTAGAAGAGTGCCGTCATATGCGGGTGACGTAGACATATGCTAATTAGAATGAAAGAAAAGTATAAAAAGCCAGAGCAGACAAGCAGTCAGGGTCGCTCAGTTTACACAGGCGTCCGCCTCTGCCTTGCTTGCTTCTATCCTCAGCCTTGGACTGAGACTCTTGCTCTATCCTCAGGCATTGAACTGAGACCATAAGCTTTCACTCTTAAGTGGTTCGAGGTTCGTGACTAGCCAGAGAGGAGCCGGAGCGACGGACAGGTCGTATAATGTGTGATGTGGGAATATTAATATAAATGTAGGATGTGGTGGTTATATATTGTAATATTAGTTATTCTAGCTTTAATGACCACTAAGTGTTTCTGTTTGATTGATGCAGCTTATCCTGATCCTGTAGAAGTAGAGATATTTCATTTAGTATAAGTTGTAATTACTATTTAGTATAATAAATATTATAAAGACCAGCATTGCCTAAGTGTATTCCATTTGACTCTATTGGGTGGCGAGTGCCGTCACCTGGTCACACGACTCCCTTCCATAGAGAAGGAGGTGTCGGGATTTGGATGACCAAACCGCGCTCTCGACACTATGTTGATTGCTATATTGGATTATTATTTCTGTCCTGAACATTTTCTCACAGTGTGTGGCCTTCCTTTTGACTTCACTTCTGTTTTGCTTTGATTTTTGTGTTCCCTCTCCTCGCCCGTCCTGGGTAAAATGGTGAAGTATCACATTGACAAATTTGCCTATTATTTTCTTTATGACTACTGGGTGAAAAATAAAACCTGTTTTTGTTTTTTAATCTCAGTCAAAAAGAGCTCCCCTCTCCAAGATTAAACTAACATCTCTTATGACACTTCTTTGGACTGAATTTTTTGTGTTCCCAAAATTCCACGTTGTAGCCCTCCTTCAGATCATGCCCTGAAGAGATGGGGTCTGTGGTGGTGGTTAGGTTAGTGGGGTAGATGGAACCTCGTGAGCAGGAGGGGTATCACACAGGAAAGCAGGCTAGTCCTCCAGCCATGTGAGGAAATGGCAGAAAGACGCCACATGTGAGCCAGGAGCCAACTTCACCAGATGCTCCGCTGCTGCCACTGGGGTTTCCAGAGTTCAGCACTGAGAGCGACACGTTTCTTTCTCCTCTTTTCCTCATTTGTCCCCTTCTTTTCTGAGTGAGGGTCTCAGTATGCAGTTCAGGTTGCTCTGATACTTGCTATGTAACCCAGACTAGCCTAAAACTCACAATCTTCCTACCTCCTCTCCCAAGTTCTGGGATCATAGACATGCTCCAACATGGCTGTAGAAACAATAAATTTCTGCTGTTCAGGAACCAGTGAATTTGTGACATTTCATTTTAGCTGATTGAGCTTAAACAGTTATAGTCTAAAAGTTTAATATATTCGTGTGCTTAAATGTTAGTCCTTCCTCCAGCTGGAGTCTACTTTCTGTAGAGTGGAGTGTGATATGTTGGTGCACTGTTCTATTCATGCCATAACACACACATAGTAAATTTTATACAAACACACGTTTAAATATATAATTCTCTATTTTAAATGTTCTGTCCCTGTGTGCTGCCAGGTCACTTTTTGTGGCATTGTCTTCTTAACATCCCACAGAGAAAACAGCCTAGATGGAGCCCTAACGCAAAGCAAGGTTCGACCTGCACAGATAATTGCATATGGGGAGAATGTAGAGACAATTGCATCCCAGATGAGAGGGTGCTATATCTGGGGCAGGGCTGGGTCTGGTTGAGCAAGAAAAGGATTGGCCCTAAGCCCTTGGGTTCCCTTCCTCCTTCTCTGTCTCCCTGCCTGCATACGTCATTCTCTCCCTACTTACTTCTGTCCCCTTGCTGGGGATGCAACCACTTCACACATTAGGTAAACACTCTACCACTGAGCTTCATCCCCCACCCCAGCCCTCTGTCTTTCCTTCCCCTCTTTTCTCCTTCCTTCTCTCCCTCCTCCCCATTCCTATCTCCAAACCACCTCAGCCTTACCCTTCTCTCCGGCCTCCTTGGCGTGGCCCACCACCTCCTTCACCACCTCCTCCACCGCATGA
>CAJQZJ010014563.1:3564782-3658719 GCA_907164525.1 Lophiomys imhausi | reverse complement strand
TTTTTTGAGACAAGGTCTATGTAGTGCTGGCTGTCCTGGAGCTCACTGAGTTGACCAGGCTGACAGTGAATTCATAGAGATCCTCATACTTTTGCCTTCCAAGTGCTGGGATTAAAGGTGTGTACCACTATGCCTGACCTCCCAAATATTTTTTTAAGAGACAACTGGAGAGATGGTTAAAAGCACTGGCTGCTCTTTCTGAGGACCCAGGTTTGGTTTCTAGCACACATGGAGGCTCACAACAACTGTAGCTCCAGTTCCAGGGGATCTGATGCCCTCTTCTGGCCTTCACAGGCACTGCAAGCATGTGGTATACACACACACACACACACACATATGCAGGCAAAACACTCATACATATAAAATAAAAATAAATAACTCAAACGTATCAAAATAAAATAAAAGAAACCTATCTGATTGTTCCTCAAGCATGAGCTCCCAGTTATTTGCAGCAGCTCTTCCTGTGTGTGCCCAGTGCTGCCCACCTTTGCCTTCCCTTTTCCACACTGACTGATTGGAAATCTACTGTAAGGTTGTCTCTTCCCCATACTTATTTAATCTCTACTTGTGTTTCTCACTGTGGACTCACAACTATTTTCTTCATATGACGCCTTTTACTCCAGTGCCTCTGGTTCAGGTAATTGCCCCAAAGGAATTCTGAAGAAGTAGGTCCACTGATATGGGCAAACTGAGTGTGACTTTGAACTCTTGATCCTCCTGCCTCAGCTTCCCAAATCTTGGGAGTAGGGGTGTATGTAACCATGCCCAGTGAGAGTATAGATTTTAAAATTTTGTGTATTTCACAGTTTTACACACACACACTGTGACAGTCTTTCCCCGCTGTTCTCTCAGCCCTTTCCCTCCCACTGAACTGCTTTTTCTTAACAAGTGTTTTACTTTTCCCCCAAAACAGGGCCACACTTTTTGGTCCCTGTTTTTGGAGACAAAGTCTTTTATGTAGCTCAGGGCAGCACTGAACTCACTATGTAGCCCAGGCTGACCTCGGACACATGTTCATCCTGACAGTTTCCTGAGCAATAGAATTGCAAGTTAAGTGCCGCCGTCTCTGGTAGCCATTTGCATTTGTAACAGAATTAGGTTCATTTGTTAACATTCTGTTCATTTTTAGGTTCCCATCTCCCAATATTCTAGTTTGTTTTAACTATTTAACCTAGTAATATAGGTTTGGTAGATTAAGAGCTATCTGAGAGAGAGACAGAGACAGACAGACACACACACAGAGGGAGAGAGATGGGGTTGGGGAGAGATTGTCTTGTTTTTTTTTTTTTTTGTTTGTTTGTTTTTTTTTTTTTTTTTTGGTTTTTCAAGACAGGGTTTCTCTGTGTAACAGCTCTGGCTGTCCTGGTCTCTCTTTTGTAGACCAGGCTGGCCTCGAACTCACAGAGATCCGCCTGCCTCTGCCTCCCAAGTGCTGGAATTAAAGGTGTGCGCCACCACCGCCTTGCGAGATTGTCTTGTTATCTTTGCCACCTTATTCTGGCTTTCCTCCCTCCTTCCTATGGCTCCCGCTCCTCTCTACTTCCCCCTGTAGGTCACCAGTCTCCTCAGTCTGAAACAATGAGACTTGTGTGTTTTCTTAAAGTACACACAGCAAACAATACTATATGTCTGCTTAACACTAAAACTTTTTTTTTTTTTAAGAAAGGACCTTAAGAAACCACTTCCTTGAAGCAGTCCAGGCTGGCTTCCAGCTCCAAGGCTAAATGATCTCTGTACCTCAGCTCTCCAGCGGAATGAACTGCAGGTGTTTGCCGTTGCTCCTGTCTTTGAACGAATTGTTTTTATTTATTTGCTTGTTTACTCTGTGTGTGTGTGTTCATCAGGGGTTCAGGAAAGTTCTTTTTTTCTTTGGAGCCACCTCACCAACCTGACACACACCGCCTGGATAAATTAAAGTTACATCACACATAGATAAATCCCACCAGAAAAGCTTACTTCAGAGAAGGGACATCAAAATTATAACCAAATCTTTCAACATGGACCTCAAAAAGAACAGAAGATGTGTAATAAGCCATAACGATTAAAGAAGTCTGCAATAAACTGGGGGTGGCGGCGCACGCCTTCAATCCCAGCACTCAAGAGGCAGAAGCAGGTGGATCTCTGTGAGCTTGGGGCCAGCCTGGTCTACAAAGCTACAAAGCAAGTCCAGGACAGCCAGGGCTACACAGAGAAACCCTGTCTCGAAAAAACCAAAAAAAAAAAGAAAGAAAAAAAAATAATCCTAATTAGAAGTCTGCAATCAGAAATACCAGAACCCTGAGGTGAGAAGATGGCTAGCCACTAGGAGTAGCAGGGTGGGGACTCACAAAGGCAAGGAGTAAAACAGAAGGACACAGAATGTAGCAGCCAAGTGCAGAAATAAGGACCATAAGAAGACTAAGAAAGAGCATCCCATAGAATGGAAAGTTAAAAATCAGAGTGGGACTGGGGAGGTGGCTCAGAGGGTAAAGGAGCCTGCTGCCAAGTCTAGCGACTTGAGTCTGATCCCTGGGACCCACATGGTGAGAACCCAAATCCCACAGGTTGCCCTCTTACTTCCTCTTTGTGTCATGGCTTCGGCACACACACAGATAAAAATATAAAAATGCAATCATTGGGGCTGGAGAGATGGCTCAGCGGTTAAGAGCACTTCCTAGTGCTCTTCCAAAGGTCCTGAGTTCAATTCCCAGCAACCACATGGTGGCTCACAACCATCCACAATGTGATCTGGTGCCCTCTTCTGGAATGCAGGTGTACATGCAGATAGAGCACACATATGCATAAAATAAATAAAAAAATAAATCTTAAAAATGCAATCATTATAGAGACACGGTGTTTGGGAGACAAAGGTGGCTATGGAAACAAGGTGGAAATGAATGTCAAACCCACACTTAGACTTTCCAAAGAAGACAGAAGTGGGACACAGTACATGTATATGCCTATCTGTAGTATGAGGTGTTGGAGATCTAACCCTGGCCCTTCTAGGTGGTCACACCTGTTAGGATGGCTATTATCAAGAGCTCTAGAGGAGCTGAGCATGGTGGCACACACCTATGACCCAAGACTAGGGAGGCTGAGACAGGAGAATTGCCATGAGTTCCAGGACAGTTTGGGGTACAAAATGAACCCCTGTATACAACCCCCTGCCAGAAAAAGAGAGAGAACTGAGGATAGTTCCAAAACGTGGATTCAATCCTCATACCTTGCCCCACCCCACCCCCAAATGCACATAAGCACAAAAAACCAAAACAAAACAGAAGACAAGAGACAAGCATAAAGGTGAGGCTATGAAGAGAACAGACCCTTGAATACTCCTGGAGAATGTAAGTTGGTGCTGCTGTTACGGAAGACAGTATGGTGAGTCCTTGAAATATTGAAAACAAAAAGAAGTAGTATGTGATCCTGGCTCGTACTTCTGGTCACAGACCCTAAGAAAATGGAAGGGGTGTCTCAAAGAAATACCCACACTCCTATGTTCTCTGCAGCTTTAGCAACAACAAACAAGATTTGGAAACAGTCAGATATCCATCAAGAAGAGTAACAGAGGGCAGGAGAGATGGTTAAGAACACCGGCTGCTCTTCCAGAGGTCTTGAGTTCAATTCCCAACCACCACATGGTGGCTCACAACCATCTGTAATGGAATCTGATTTCCTTTTCTGGTGTGCATGAAAACAGAGCACTCATACGTTAAACAAACAAACAAACAAACAAACAAACAAACAAATAAATAAATAAATACATGAATAAATCTTGGTCAGGTGTGGTGGCACATGCCTTCAATCCCAGCACTCCGGAGGCAGAGGCAGGCGGATCTCTGTGAGTTCAAGGCCAGCCTGGTCTACAGAGTGAGTTCCAGGACAGCCAGGACTACACAGAGAAACCTTATCACAAACAAACAAAGAGTGACTGAGATGGGTGTTAGGGTGTATGCCTACAATTCTGAACTTAGGAAGCAGAACCAGGAATATCAGGAGTTCAAGGTCAGCCTCAGCTCTAAAGAGTTCAAGGCTAGCATAGGCTATAAGAGACCCAGTCTCGAGAGACAAACAAATAAAACCAAGCAACAAAAAGTAGCTGGCAGAAGTTCAGTACATATGCACAATACAATGTTAATCAGCTTGAAAGAGAAGGCTTTGCCATTTGCAGTAATGTAGACCTCAACATTATATAAATGAAATAAAGTGTAGAAAGACAAATACTGAATGGTCTCATTTATTTATGAAGTCTACCACAGCCAAATTCACAGATTCAGAGAGTAGTGTATGGTAGAAATTTTGTTTTTTTTGAAAACATGGTTGTGTTGAATGAATGTGTTTTTTTTGTTTTGGTTACAAGTGTGGGGTGTGGAGTGTTAGATCCACCGCTGAAAAACAAACTCGTGAAAGGGCACATGATGTTTTGTTGACTGGAAACTGCCATGTGCAGGGACATGTTTTTTGCTGGAAAGCATCCTCTAATGAACAGATTCCTTATAGAGTTCATGATGTTGGCCAACAGGAAAATACCTTGTGTAGGGAACATGATGTATAATGGAAGTTAGATTTCTTTAGTGAATATGTGGGGGCTTTTGAAGGACAGTGTCTTAAAAGAAGGCATTTGACTTGTGGGAAAAAAAAATCTGGCAGAGCACACGTGGTCCTGGGCAACCAATGGGAAGGCACTCTGTATAAAAAGGAAAGCCCACGAAATTGAAAAGGGCTTTTGACTTGGCATTGCTCAGCTGCTGGACTCCACCACACTTTGAAAGACTTACCTGAAGATTGTGATCTAGGTGGGCAGAACCCAGATTGGACTGAGGCAAAGTGAAGCCTCGTTTTGGTTCCAAATGACATGTAGAGCAGCATCTACCGGCCCTGTGGGGATCAGCAGACAGAAGAGGTGATGATGAGCCCAGCTAGGGTACACCAACAGCAGGTGCTGAGAGACTCAGGACAGTGCCCTGCTGAGGGGAATGGCTGTAGGGAACTCAAGAAAATGCCAGGTTGTAGGGTGTGGCTACAAAAAGCCCAGGAGCTGCAAAAGACAGAGGCGTGGGCCATAAGAACAGCCAGGAGACAGCAGTGATGCTAGGCCCTAAGCCTGAGGAGGCTGAGGAGACCACGAAGGCAGGCAGGAGGGCAGCCTCTGTCCCATGAGAGTGTGGCAAGGCCCAGAAGAGCAGAGAAGGCCTGCAAGGTCGAGACAGTCTCAGCTGCGAGAGGAGGCCTCAAGTCCAAGCTGAAATGAGCCAGTGCCATAGCCAAGTGACCACTGAATGACTGCTATTGTGGTGTTCCTGCAGAAGGCTGACCAGTTGCCCTCAACAGACCTGGGTTTGAGGATTGGTATCCTTTCTAAAGGGTTAGGATTGGTTGGGTGGTAGGTGTTTATAATTATTAATAAATATAGATTAAAACATTTTTTTACAATGATGTTGGCCAATTGGAAAACATCCTTGTGCAGACACTTAAGAGGATATAAAGGGAACTTAAAAAACAGAGAGGCAAGCTTCGGGCGGTGGTGGCGCACACCTTTAATCCCAGCACTTGGGAGGCAGAGGCAGGCGGATCTTTGTGAGTTCGAGGCCATCCTGGTCTACAAAGTGAGTCCAGGACAGCCAGGGCTACACAGAGAAACCCTGTCTCGAAAAAAAAAACAAAAAAAAAACAAAAAACAAACAAACAAACAAAAAAAAAGCAGAGAGGCATAGGCATTGCTTTTTAGTTAGCTCCACCTGTCTTTGCTTTGAAAGATTCTAGTCAAGGCTTTGCCAAAACTTGCTGCTGCCTAACCTATTGCCAAGTAAATCCCAGGTCAGGCCAAAGAGACCTGGGCCCCAAGCTGCTGCTGAAACAGGAACCAGGTAGCTACTACCACCACTGCTGATGCCGATCCCACAGCCGGATAGCCACCCCATTGCTGCTTTTTGATGTTCGTTCCTGGTTTTTTCCTGGTCCCTGTTCCTGTGTATGCCATTTGACTGGACTTCTGGAATCCTGACGATTCACCCCAAGGACCTAAGTCTAACGAGGTCTACACCCTCTGTCTTTAGGTTTGAATTGAAAGGAAGGCAGAGACATTAGTATAACAACAAATAAATAGTTTAAAAAATACAGCTTCAGTAGTGACTACAGGGCTGGGAGGAGAGAAAGGCATACCATATGAAAAGGCAGGTCTGGGCTGGGGATGGGGCTCAGTTGGGAGACCACTTGCCAGGCAAGCATGAAGCCCTGAATTCAGTTCCCAGCACAATATAAACCAGATATGGTGGCACACACCTGTAATTTCAGCATTCAGGTATAAGAAAAATGATTAGACTTTGAAGGTCCCCCTCAATTATATAGCAAGCTTGAGGCCAGCCTGGAACACACAATTTCCTGTTAAAAAACAAAAACATATACAAAAACAGGGAACCAACTAGACAACCAGATTACCTTCCCCTCTAGGCGGGGACCGACCAGGAGCCAGAACACCATGAAATAATTAGTGAACAGCAGGTTACTTCAGGTTGCCTCTTTGTGGAAGGATTAAGGCAGAGGGACTTCACTGTCTTGCCAATTGAAACTGGCCTGTTTGGTAACTGCTGTTTCTCTAGTCCTGGTTTCTGGGAGGGACAGATAAACAGATGGGTTTTGTCTTGGGGACATGGAACTTTAGCATGAGTGGCTCCATTTTTATTTTGTTTGGTTTTATTTTTTGAGACAGGGTCTCTCTCTACACAGCTCTGGCTGTGTTGGAACTCACTACATAGACCAGACTGGCCTCCAGCTCACAGAGATCCTCCTACCTCTGCCTCTGCCTCCCAAGTGCTGGGATTAAAGGTGGAGACCATTATATCTGGACTTCTATTTTGTTTTGTTTTGTTTTTTAAAGATTTATTTATTTATTTTACATAGATGAGAGCTCTATCTGCATGTACTCCTTCATCCCGGAAGAGGGCATCAGATTCCAGTATAGATGGTTGTGAGCCACCATGTGGTTGCTGGGAATTGAACTCTGGACCTCTAGAAGAGCAAACAGTGCTCTTAACCGGTGAGCCATCTCTCCAGCCCCTCTATTTTGGTTTTTAACTTGGTGTTTGTAATCTTTTAGATCGAAACAAGGCCACCTGTAATATGTATTTGACAAGATCAACAACACCATTAACAGCTAATGTTCCCGGTAGTCCCAGTTAAGGGCAAGTGTTTACAGGATTTGCAAATCCAGATTTGCAAATGGAGCAAGATAAGGTCTTGTTTAGTGATAGTACAGATTAGCGAGAGAGAGAGAAAGAGAGAGAGATAGAGGGAGAGAGAGAGAGAGCAGGCCAACAGAGTGAAAATACTCAAGGATCCCAATTATTGCTTGGGTTTTCCTTTTATAGAGTTCAAGAGAAAGAGGGACTGGTTACTAGCATGTAGTTTTCTACTTTGATTGACTGATAGGTTAGGCCATATATTCATTTTTCTTACTGAACATGTCCTTCCCATAATGCATCTGATTTTAATTATATGTACACCCAATTACACATCTCCAGAAAATGATAAATAGGGAATTCTCCCTAAAAGGTTACTAGAGGACACAATTTTGTTGCCTCACTGCACGTGGACTCAAAACTAGGTCAGGTCAGACTGACCCTTCTATTCTTCATACCTGGATAGAGATAGAAACTGTCTAAATTTGATTGTTAGTGGGGGTGGGGAAACCTATACTATAGTTCAGAGATGGAGGTCAAGTAGCCAGATGTGGATGGAGGTCATGGGGCTCTGAGGTCGGTAAGTACATTTGGAGAGGGGTTTGCGTGTACACAGTAGAAGCAGATAAAGGAACTAGGCTGTCAAGTTCATTATTACAGGAGGAAGGAGTATGCATAACCAAGAACCAGATGGTGTCGGGGGTAGGTCCAGACAAGAATGCTAAATTATCTCCTGTGTTCATTAAAAAATCAGGCTATCCAGGCCTCAGGACCCACTTCTCTACTTCCAGCTACTATGCAGGAGGCTGAGGCAGGAGGCGCACAAAAGTCAAGTCCTCCCTAGGATACAAAATGGGCTCCCTGTCAACATGGGCAGCTTAGTGAGACTTCGCATCTTGAGGTAAAGGGGCTGGTAATGGAGCTTAGAGGTAGAGGCTGTGCCTACCATGTATGAGGTGCACAGACCTTCCTTTAAAAAAAAAAACTTATTTATTTTTCTTTTATCTGTGTTTGGCCTGCATATATCTGCATGTGTATGTACTGTGTGTGTGCAGTGTTCTTAGAGGCGAGAAAAGGGCCCCGAGTCCCCTCAACTGCAGTTTCAGATGACTGTGGGCAACTGTGTGGGTACTGGGAACCAAACCCAGGTTGTCTACAAGGGCAGCAAGTGCTCTAACTACAGAGCCACTCTGTACTCCCACCTTTCTTTTTAAAAAATTTTAATACTTTTTAAATAGAAAATGAGTGCTGGAGAGATGGGTCAGCGGTTAAGAGCACTGGCTGCTCTTCCAAAGGACCCAGGTTCAAATCCCAGCACCCACATGGCAGTTCACAGCTGTCTGTAATGGATGGGTGTGGTGGTGCATGCCTTTAATCCCAGCACTCGGGAGGCAGAGGCAGGTGGATCTCTGTGAGTTCAAGGCTAGGCTGGTCTACAAAGTGAGTCCTAGGATAATCAGGGCTACACGGAGAAATCCTGACTTGAAAAGAAAGAGAGAGAGAGAGGCTTCAGCAGAAGGACAGATGGGAACCTTTTACTATCTTCAGTTGTATATCTAAGTCAAAAACAAAGGAGTAGGGCTCAGTGGTTAAGAGCACTGACTCTTCTTCCAGAGGACCTGAGTTCAAATCCCAGACTGCTCACAACTGTCTGTAACTCCAAAATCTGACACCCTCACACAGACATACATGCAGGCAAAACACCAATGCACATAAAATAAAAATATATAATTAAAAAAACAAAACAAAACAAAAACAAAGGAACAGCTGAGGGTTGGGTGATAGAATGTAGGCACCACACATTTTCACAAAGTAGAAAGGATGAAGCTAAGAGGAAGAAGGGGGAGGAAGAGAGACTGGGGAGCAGGAAATTCTGTTCTTGCCTGTTTACAGTCTAAGGAGAATCAAGACTGGGAAGTTGTCAGGTACCTGCCTGTAACCCCAGTAATGGGGAAGTTGGTGCCTAGGAATGGTCTGGGTTACATACTGAGGTCCTGTCTCGAAATAAATAAATGAATGAATAGCTAGATAAATAAATAAATAAATAAATAAATAAATAAATAAATAAATAAATAAGCAAACAAACAAACAAATGGCTTTGGCCACAGAGTGGTTAAGAATGAGCTCTGATCTTGCAGAGGACATAAATTCAGGCCCCAGCACCCATGTCAGTCTGCTCTAGAGGGATTGACTCCAAGAACCAAGGAAGAGCCAGGCAAGGGTAGTTATGAGTGCACTGCAGACACAAAACGCACAGCATCAGGCCACGGCACCGGAAGAAGAGCTTGACCAGAAAGTCATCAGAAAGGAACTGAGGGGGAAGGCTTGCGGCTGAGACAGAGGTGGGGAGAATGGCTGAGAGGTAGCTGGCTGGGGGCTGGTGCAAGACGTTGGAGAGCAGGGCAACATGGCAAGACTTAGCTTTCAATTGGAACAGAAAGCCTAAATCAGAAATATGTCACCAACACCCTTTCCTGGACACCCTGTGACCCCACAGACTTGACCTTTCCTCTCTTAGCAAGAGTTAGGTCCCACGTGCACCGAAAGCGGAACAGGTAAGATGAGCCGTGTGAGCTGAGTCACACTGGGCAAGGATGAGCAACAGAAAGAAAGTGGGACATCTTACATCCAGTTTCATGCGTTTTGTGGTTGTGGGGCCAACTGTCTCCTGACCCAGTACCTCTTCTTGTAGGTGAGGTCTTTTTGGAGATGCCAAAAGCCCTCAGAGAGCCCGAAAAGTCCCTTTAGGGCCTTCCCTTTGAGCTACAGGCAACAGTATAGGCTCTTTTTGCGCACTTGGGGAGCCCCCCCTTGGGGGGAGCAGTCAGCCATATGGATCCAAGTATGGGCACAACGCTGGATTGAGGGTTGAGAGCTCAGTGCAAAGGTTTTTTTTGTTTGTTTGTTTTTGTTTTGTGCTCATGGAGATAGTGCCCCCTGCTGGCAGGCTGAGGAAGACCTTCAGGGCCATCGTGGGGTCAGCTTGCAAAGGAGGCTGGTTTTTCTCAGTATCCGAGGAACTGGTAAGAGCGTGGTCCCTATTTTTTAAATGAAGTGGTAAGCCATTTTGTGCGACGTTTTGGGGAAGGTACTACTACGGGCAACTACAATAACTGCCTAAAGGCCTGGAGTTGGGAAGGGAGGCGGGTAGAGGTCTCCCGGGTGTGGCAGTGTTTCTGACGACCGGTGCCTAGGCGGAGCCTCACCCTGCGACATCTGTGAGTCACCCGGCAGCAGGGTGTGCCCGGGGCTGAGGTCCCGTGCATGGGCACGTGCTAAGGGCCGGGAGGATGCTGACTTTGCAGCATCCCTACTTCATCTGGACTTGTCAGACGAAAACGTCCAGCTTCGATCTGGACCAGACTTTCTAGTTAGCCTGAGAAGAAAGGGAGCTTAAGGGAGATCTACCGCATTCTCATAAGCACACTGTGCCTTGCGGGTCGCTGCACTCCAAGACCACTGCACAGGGTCCCCGCACGCACATTTCTACCTGGGTTCCGCCTGGAGCCCGCGACCAAAACCTTAAAAAAGACCTGGTGAGTCACCGCAGGGTGTGGCTGGGTGCGCATTTCCCGCGATTCTGTCCCCCATAGGGCCTCCTGTCGCCTGAGGTCCTCGCAGGACCTTCCCTTCCAGCCTCCCGGAGCAGCCCTTAAGCACCCCATCCCGCTTCAGGGGAGTCCCCGGAGGATCAGGGGACAGAGTATCCCCATTCTAGGTGCAGCCTGCTTCCCGCAGCAGGGGAGGCTTTGAATTGAATAGCTAATGAGTGGTAGGCGACGGAGGGATAGGGAAACCCGTCCCCAATGGCGCCAAAGAGCTGGCCCCTGTTTGGCGAAATCACTGGAGTGAATCCAAAAGTATGACAATAGTAGCTTTAATTAAGGGCAGATCAAGGAGGCAGCAGCTGAACAGAGCTCCGGGCCAACTTCAGACGATCCTGGAGTGGAGAGAAAAGCCCAGTCTCCTCACTGCTGATGGCTGAAGTCTTTGCCCGCCTTGTTAGATCCCGGTTAGCAAGCCTGGTCCTTGGGTGCCTGGCAGACGCTTGTCCGCGCCTGGGAAAGAGGAAGCTGGACGCAGTAAGGGCAACGCTCTGGGGACCCATAGCTTTACATGGTTAAATACGGTTAAAGTCTGCTCCCCAGGAAGCGCACTTTCCTGTCGCTGAGGGCAGAGCAGCTTGTGGAAGCGTCTGCAGAAGGGTGACTAAGTTTGAGAAGGGGTTGGAGTCTGTGAGGAGTGTGCACCTCTTCTCTCTTACCCTCCCCCCCCATTACCACTAGACATTTCTGTACGTCGTCTAGGATAGGGTCATCCTTTTCACCTGTTGGAACAGAAAGATACTGTCCTTAGCCCCATTAAACATTAACATGAAGTCTTCTGCCTTGGGCCACTCAATGAGGTTGTGAGCCCTCTCCTGCTGTTCTTAGTAATCCATAGCTCTGGGCTCCTCCTTCCTGGCTTGTTTCCCTACCAGTTAGGAATAAGAAAGTGGAGAAACCAAGGCTGGGACCTGCCTTGACAGACGAGACTTCAAAGTAACAAACAGTTGTGTGTCTCGTTCCCCCTGCCCACCAACACCTGCCCCTGCTGCTCCCCATCACTTCCCACCACGCATAGAGGAGGCTTAAAAAAAAAAACGTCCTTTGAGGTCTGGAGGAACCTGTTGGTCCCATCTGCCCTGTGCTGGGAGACCCAGCAGGTGGAGGTCTTTCAGCTGACAGAGATCCATCTCAGCTGACCTTTAGCCTGGTGTAGGACCTGCTGGATCGTCCTCAGATGGGCTCTAGCAACAACCAAAGCATTGGCCCCAGTATGTGTCCCGTGGCTCCTCCATATCAGGGAGACCAGGTCCAAGGATGTCACACTAGGAGACCTGCTGCTCCTGTTGGTGCCCCGGAAGGTGCACTTGTGGATACTCAGGTAAGGCTCCACCTACTGGCACCCTGGGCATCTTCTACTTGCTGCACCAGGCCTTTGTGTTCTTACTGCCATGGCTTGGAGGAGTTCTGGGCCACTGAGGACAGCTGCAGAGGGTCAGTCCTGCTGAGTGCTTGTTGTTTATCTGAACACCAATTTGGATTTTTAAGCAGCCCAGAGCAGGCTCGCAGTCAGCAGACAGATTATGGGGTTTAGAGGTAAATAGGGAGTAGGAGGGTGTGTGAGGGATGGGGGAGTAGGGACACATGCAGGCTCCTGGGGGTTCTTCATGGGAAGACAGACACCCTAACTGGAGTGAGAAAGGCAACTAAGGAATGTGGAAGGACCCAGGAGACCATTCACGAAGTGGATGTGGCTCCTTTCTCCTCAGTTTTAGGGATTCCACCAGGTCATCCTGGAAGCTCAAATCTGGAGTTGATACTAATAGTAGCATGGTTTTTTATTGAGCATTTGTGGGGCATGTGCAAGCATGTTTGCACATGTGCATGAGTATACATACACACCATCCTTTGCCCCAAAGCTTTACAGTTTCTTGTATAATTTTTAGAATCATGTAGTGAGCTGAAATAACATGGGTTTATAGAAGGAAACTGAGGCAGAAACATCTAGTCAAGTTTTACTCAAACTCTCCCATCAGGACTTACATCCACTGAAATGGGCCCTGGTAATCCCAGAACCCCTACACCAACACCCCTGGCTGTGGTACTGCAAGTGAATTGTGTACCCCAAAGCCCCTGGGATCCATCTAGCACAGATAAGGGTAAAACTTTGAAGGTAAGACTTCAGTACTCACACATGCAGTCCCAATTCAGGAGATGGGACACAATGCTCCTCTGTGTCAGGCAAGGGAAGGAGTCTGCCACAGCTTATCCAAACCCAACAGCTAGGCAGAGGGCAGGAATGTCCTGGGATTGCTCACTTTACTTCCTTGCCAAGGGGTGCTCCTTGAATCTGAGGACAATTTGGAGGTGCTAGGAAGAGTGGTGGGAGTTGGGAACCCAGTGGAGGAGCTAGAAAACAGCCACACCTTAGCCAGCGCTCAAGGAACATAAATTTGCTGCACATCCCTCTGGGTCCCCAGGCCCAGGGCTGTGACTCCTTAATTCTCTCTCCATCTCTGTTTGAGGTCTCCTAGAGTTCTTCCTAGTGAGCCTCTGCCTACCCAGGCCCACCCTGATGATCTTGCCCTTCTGCTTACAGTAGTGAAGGGTCAGTTCTGGGCTTGTAGGGCCAGGAAGAAAAGTGCACGTGTGCTTTTCACACACGCATGCGCTAGAGGAAGGGGCAGCAGTGAGATTAGGTGGGGTACAGGAAAGGTACCAGTGCAGACGCACAGAGTTCCCATCACATAGGCATCAAGAGACCTCGCTCTTGCCGGGCAGTGGTGGCGCATGCCTTTAATCCCAGCACTTGGGAGGCAGAGGCAGGTGGATCTTTGTGAGTTCGAGGCCAGCCTGGTCTACAAAGTGAGTCCAGGACAGCCAGGGCTACACAGAGAAACCTTGTCTCGAAAAACCAAAACAAACAAACAAAAAAAAGAGACCTTGCTCTTACCTCGGTGACTCGAGAAGCCCAGACCAGCCCCTGCCTTCTACCTGCTGGCCTCCTAACACCCACCCCTTCCCCTATGTCTTTGTAAGAAGGCCTCTGTCACCGTTCTTGCTCATCATGGTAATGACTGCCAGTTCTATTTGCCATAGTACCCATGGAAAGAAGGCAGAAGCATCAGTGGGGAACACTAGTCTTCTCTGTACTAAAGGGCCTATAGTGACAGATATTGGAGTCAGAGCCTAGGTTTGGATATCCCTAGGACAACTTCCTACATTGTCTAAGCCTAGATCTCCTCAACTTTGAAGAGAGGATACTAACACAGTTGCCCTAAAGTGTTTCTGTGGATATAAAATGGATTGAGGGATATTCATTCCCAAACCCAGTCTGTGTGCTGATTGGTCAAGGAAGGAGCCCAGTGAAGAAGACAGATTTCTCAGAATGCCAACCAATGAGAAGCCTGCACTGGCCCTGGAGCAAAACTCAGCTAACTCAAGCTCTTTTGTTCTCAGGCAAAAGCAAAAGAATGGGGACTTTGGTTAAGAAAGGTTGGGTGACTGGACACTTGCAGGCAACTCTCCAGTGGGCCAGTACCCCTAAGAAGTCACAGATCTCAAAGGGGGAGGAGGGGGATTAGTTCAGTTTGGTAAGTCAGTCTTTACCAGCAGTCCTAAACAAACATTACTTAACTGACTAGCATTCCTACCTGCACAGTCAAAGTATAACCCAAAGGTTACGGTAGCAAAGGGGACACACGTGTCAGTCAGTCATGCGTCCTTAAGATACCTTGGCAGGTCCAGTGAAATTTGTTTTAGTAAAAACGACCTTCAGGTTCCTAAGGTAAACTAAATGACTGTCATCATCATAACCCATGTGGCAGAGGTGCCACCTGCAAAAAGCAGGTAGAGGACCACTATGTTGCTCAGTTGCATTTCAGGATTTATTTATTTCCTTTTTCAGGACAAGGCCTCTCTAGAACCGAGTCTGGCCCTGAACTCATGATTCTCCTACCTCTGTCTCCTGAGTGCAGCAAGCAGTTATTCACCTCACCTGGCCCCAAACTAGATATATATGTATTTTGGTTTTTCAAGGCAGGGTTTCTCTGTGAAACAGCTCTGGCTATCCTGGACTTGCTTTGTAGTCCAGGCCGGCCTCAAATTCACAGAGATCCGATTGCCTCTACCTCCCGAGTGCTGCGATTAAAGGCATGTGCTACCAATGTCTTCCTTCAAACTAGCAATATTTTAAAAGAAAAATTTAAACTTTGTTTTTTATTTATTTGTGTGTGTGTGTGTGTGTGAGAGAGAGAGAGAGAGAGAGAGATCATGCATTTTCATGAATATGTACCACGTATGAATGTGGAGGCTGGAGTTCTTACAGGGGTCAGTTCTCCCGTTCCATCATGTAATTCCAGGGATTGAAGTCAGGTCACTAGGGATTTTTAAATTTAACCAATGGTGGTTCACATCTGTAATGCCAGCACTTGGGAAAACAAGGCAGGAAGGATCATTGAAAGTTGGAGACCAGCCTGGGCTACAGAGTGAGACCCTGACTTAAAAAAACAAAACAAGAACTGTCGCGTCCCCCCTTGTCCAGCAAGGAATGACGCAACTCACAAAAGCTCTTCTCCTGCAGTTTATTCAGGTCCCTTGAAAACAGTCTTCCGAATGCCCGGGCAGACCCAACCCACAGGCTAAATACTAAATGAACAGCCAATCAAGTAAAGCCACATGGTGCTATCTTAGAGGCCCACGTATAGCCAATCAAGTAAAGCCACATGGTGCTATCTTAGAGGCCCACGTATAGCCAATCAAGTAAAGCCACATGGTGCTATCTTAGAGGCCCACGTATAGCCAATCAAGCCAGATCAGCGGTCTTAGCCAAATATGGACTTGTTTACCATCGAGAGCACTCACCGTCGGGCTGGTGGAAGGCGGAGACCAGCGCCATCTTTAAGGCGCGGCACGGAGACCAGCGCCATCTTTAAGGCGCGGCACGTCGCAGCTCTCTACAAAGAACAAAACCAAAAACACCCAAGAAGCACCTGTGCACTTGGAGGTGGACTCAGGAGGGTCAGGAGTTCAGCTCCACTTTAGCTACAAGGTAACTCTGAGGCCAATCTGGGCTACATAACATCTTGTACCAAAACAATAAAAATAAGCCGTGGGTATAGTGGTTCATGGCTTTAATCCCAGAACTCAGGAGGCAGAGGCAGGTGGATCTCTATGAGTTCAAAGCCAGCCCTGTCTACATAGCGAGTTCCAGGACAGTCAGAGCTACACAGTGAGTCCCTGTCACAAAAAAAAAAAAAATAAACAAAGTTAAATTTAAAGAGGGGGAGGCTGGAGCGATAGTTTTGTAGTTAAGAACATATGCTACTCTCTCAGAGAATCGATGATCAGCTCCCAGAATCTGTGGAGGATGGCTCTTACCTGCCTCTACCTCCAGCTCAGAGGGGTTTGATACACTCTTCTGACCTCAGGGGGCACTGCACTTGTGTGTACAAACCCACACTCAGATACACACATATACATATAATTACAAACTAAACAAAGCCAACCAATCAATATTTAACTTAAAAAAAAAAAGAAACAGAAAAAAGAAAGTTAACTAAAAGCAGCTGAAAGGTTTATTTTCCCAAACTTATAACACACCAGAGAGCCCGCAGGAGCAGTTGGGGAGTGGGGCTTCTTGAGAAAACACAGGCCTAAGGTCAGAGCATTGCATTTCCTTTTCCAGAGGTTAGCTGAGAGCTTGTGACAGCCAGAAACACAGCAGGTGCCGGTAGGGTGGAGAAGGGTCTTCCTGGAGCAGGCCCATCTTGAGGTTTGTCATTTGAGTAGAGAACAGGGCATTGGGGGAGCAGAGACCTCTGCAAAGGCATTTGGGAGGTGCAAGACTTCCTAGAGCCAGGTCTGCTGTCCTTTCTCCACCCCAGTTACCCAAGCTACCCTTGCTCTTCCACTTCTGCTTCCAGTCCAGAGAGCTCCCAGGTGGGCACACCTCAGAGGCAGGCATACTTCCCAGGTGGGCACAACCTCCTGAAATCTGTGAGTTGGGGGAGGGGTGTGCAGCAGCAGCGCCCTGGCTGCCCTGAGCCTTCTCTGCCCCTTCCTCCTTTCTGTGGGACCAGCTGCCCTCAGTTCTTCCTTCCTCCTCAGCAGTGGATGCACGGGTGTGGCTCACCCACCTGGATATAGGAGCTCAGAGGCAGGTTGACAGGGCTATCCTTGACCCCCACTCCCCCTATCGCACAGGCTGCATGGGAGACAAGTGTCTCAGGCCACTGTGGACTCAAGCTCTGGCTGTGGCACTGGCACTAGACTGGAGGCCTGGACAAGTCACTTCAAAGTTCTGAATCCAAACTGAGTGCCCAAGACAAGGGTGAGACCCTCAAGAAAGAGTTCAAGATGAAACAGCCTCATGCTGGCCCCCAGTCAGACTAGGATGTTTTGAAAATTTGGCAGGGTGGGAACTCTGAACTAGCACCATGAAGGCCATGGCAGAGCATGGAGCCAGGTGGTTCTGGAAAAAGGCTGCCTACCTTGTGCCCCATCCCGATGTTGTTCAGCTCTGTGCCCTTGGGCAAGTTGTTTAAACTGGGTTCCTTAAATCTTCCTCTGGGCTTACTATGGCACCTACGAGTTGTGTTTGTTTATTCATCTCCAGTACTGAGGATTGAACCCACGGCCTCATGCTTGGTAGGCAAAATTTCTACCACTAAGCTATGTTCCCCAGTTCCAAATATACCAATGCTATTTTCTTTTGTTTATGATGTCCTGAAGACTCCTGGGCTAGACAAGAAAGGAAAGCCTGCCAGCCTGAGGATGCCTGGGGCCAGGTGGAAGGGTGCCCCAGTGTCAGGCTGCTCTGCTGTGCCTGTCCTCACTATGGTTGTAGGCCTCACCATTTGTTCCAGGGAAGGCATAAGGTGCCCATGTGCCCACAGCACACATGCTGAAATTGCACAGTTTCCTGAGGATCCTCCGACACAAGGAATCAGGCAGCTGGCGGTGTCTGCTCTTAAGGGGCGCTGAGGCTGAAGCCCAGATGTGTCCAGCTGCACTTCAGTGGACAGTGTCAGCTGCCTGTTATCTAGGGGATCTGAGAGAAAGGCCACCACCCTACTACTAAAGACTACTGAAAAATGGCGTTCCTGAAGGCACAGGTTCCAGAAGAATTTTGCATGTCTTGTAGTGTACCTGGCCCCATCCAATGCTGAACCTTGATGTCTCCTCTGGGAATGTCCAGGGGGATTCAAGAGTGATGGCGCAGCACAGAGAATAAACATGGACGGGAGTGGGGTTCAGCTTTTATTTGGAATCGTTAAAAAAAAAAAAATTCACTGCAGCATCTGATCTGAGATCAGACGGACCGTAGGGCAAAAGGAACCAGTAGGGGGCGCTGGCGCTGGCAGTAGCAAGCGTAGACAGGCTCGTGGCACTGGGCTGGGGAGCAGAGAACGTGGCCAATCTGCAGGGCACTCTAGCAGGGCACTCAGTGTGTCAGGTTGGGACGGGGTCCAAGGCAGAGGGGTGTCCCTTGCGCCTCTGTGGCTGACTGGCAGCTTTCTAGTCTCCTCCACTCTTGGCCTGGCAGAGAGGAGAGTGGAAGAAGAGAAAGAGGGAGGGAGAGAGGTGAGGAAGGAGGGGTGGGAGAGAGGGATTTGTACCCAACTCCAGGCCCACAGCTCTCCCTGACCACCTGGAAATGGTCACTTCTGGGGAGATCACACACTCAGGTCCCTGACTGCCCTGCCCACATTCGCGTGGGAGGCTGTGGAGAGTCTCCCGGGACTGAGAAGTGAAATCAGGGATCTATACGGCTCAGGTCTCTACCCTAGAACGTTCGGGTGTGCCCTGGGAGCCCAGCTCTTACCTCTTCATCCTCCTCTTGCTCTTTGGCCTCTTGGTCCTGGGCAGAGGCAGGCTGTTTCAAGTCCTCCTACAGGGGAGCAAAGGGGAAACAAGGTTATGTGAAGATACACTGACCCTCAGCTGCCTGCAGCCTGGGCCTCCCTGTCAGGTCTCAGCGATGAGCAGAAGCCCTCCTTCCCGTGCTTAGAGGGTCTGGAGGTGCCAGATACCAAAGAAAGACTTCTGAGTGTACCAGATACCCTGCAGCCCAGCTGCACCTTCCACAATCAGATCCCAAGTTATCTGCTTCCCTACATACTTAGGATCCTTAAGTGAGGAGGCCTGGAGGATGTGGAGTAAGGTTGGGGGGTTAGGCAGAGACCCTTGAATCACACGAACCCCTTACTTAGGCTGCATGACGTCATTGTTCACAGAGACCCTGAGCACAGGAGTCAGGGCCTAGATGCTCAAAGTATCAGGGCTTGTTGGCATGGGTCCTGCCTGCTCCGAGGTCCCTCTCAGGTCCTCAGTAGTGTGGGTCCCTCTTCCTGCCTTGTGAATGGGATCTTGGCTGAGGCCTGTCTTCCATCTCCCTGAGCCCACCACAGTGTTTGCTTACATGGCCATGACAGCAGAGAGTTTGGAACTAGACTGATGGTCAGTCTAGAGTCTATTCTCAGAACCTACCTGTGTTACCTCAGGGCCAAAAGCAATGAGAGACAAAAGGATAAAGAACTGTCAGTCAGGGTGAACCAGGCTGTTTGGATCAGGCAGGTGACTGCTTGCCTAGTCATACTCCCCCAAGAATGGCACCTGAAACCCAGGTCACACGTGGCTAGTCATGCCACATTCTTCTGAAGTTCACTGGCAGGGTTAGAGTATGGTGTCAGAACTAGTTTGTGCGTCACCAGAATATGGTTGTCCCTTGGGACAGCTCCAAGGGCTCAGTGGCCCTTGGGGTTAGCCAGGGGGTAGCCTGGAACTTGCTGCGGGGGTCCTTCTTCCTAGTGTCTTGGGAGCAGGCTTCCTGGGGGGCCTACCGCACTGGTGACAGTGGTGACCGTGGTGATGGCGGGGGCTCACCATGAGCCTAGCAGAGCTGCTTCTGGCCTCATTTCTCCACCTTCTCCCACAGCCTCAAGAGATGGTAGCATTTCAGATGAGGAAATGGAGACCCAGATGGGATGGTCCCAAGGTCACACCAAAGTTCACACCGAAGGTCACACCGTGGACTGAGGTGCACCTGCACACTCCAGTGGCAGGAGACCCTGTGCTGGCCCTGGAAGCTGGTGTTTGGGGTGGGTGACCCCTCCCAGCTCCTCCCTAGAGAGCCGGCTGCCCCTGTTCTTTCAGCTGCCTGCTGTACACGTACACATGCACACCCATTCCCGCACACACACTGCATGCACACACGTTCACGTACATCTCCACCCTACCTATAATGCGCACACAACCTACATGATCAACAAAGACTTCAGCAGAGGGTGGAGTCGGAGCCCTGCTGCTGCTTGTCCACTACAAGTGGGCAGTGTCGCCATCATGGCTTCATTGGGAGGAGGTGGCAGCCAGACCCTGGGACAGGGACAGAGGGAGGTTGATGGAAGGACAACAGGTAGCCCTGGTGGTGGCTTGGAAGCTTTAGCCTGTCTAGAAGATCACCTTTCAACACATAGGGCTTTTGTAAAATTTGTTTCCTGTTTGCCAAAAGGGATGGACTGGGAGTGGTTTCAGTGTCACTTTCTGAACATGTAAAATAAATCCCAAGTCCCCACTCTAGGGGTCATGGTGAGGATTCCAGGATGGATGGGTGTAAAGACACCAAGTCACCCCAGCCACACAGTGGGTGCTGCCTGTAAAGCCAAGCAGGATCTAAGACTCTTTACCCATATGTCTACTGGGGCAGCATCGTCTGTCCTGTTGCCCAGAGCCTAGGGAAAAGACATGAGCTGGGCTCACCTTGCGCACCACCCCGGTGGTGGCTACGATGTTTTCTGCCTCCTCCACGGTCTTGGTGGCCACTGTGTTGACGCTGGTGACCACAGCTTCACTCACGGCATTGGCCTGTTCCTTGGTCTTCTCAGCCACTGCAGGGGATTCCAGTTGGAACTCAGCCCTGGCCCTCTCTGCCACTGCCTAACCAAGCTGGGGAGAACAGCCCCTTCCCAGAGCTCAGATGCCTGACTCCTTGTTACTTCTTTGCCTTTCTCTGACTCTAGGGCATCAGCAATGTGACAGGAGCAGAAGCCTATTCAGGTCTATCTTCAGGAAATACAGTGGTTTGAGTCACCTAGAGCTTAGGGCTCCAGTTGATGTGGGTTCCACATCTGGAATAGGTCAGGATTTGTGGGGTCCCCGATTCTGGGTCACCTTACCTGAGGTCACACTTTGTACTACGTTCTCCTTGGTCTTGGTGCCTATTGGAGGGAAGAGGTGTGCAGGCATTCAGGGCAAATAGCTGGATGCACTGTGGGGACCAGGAGGGGATGAGGATGGTGTCTGGGGACAGCAGCCTCTTCAAAGGACCATTTCCTGCTATGTCTGAAGGACAGAGGACAGATGGGAAGGAGACAGGACAGGAAGAAGGGACAAAGAGACCAGGCCTGAGGTAGGTCTATGGCCTTGTGTGGGTGTGGCCCAGGCCTCAGAAGCAGCAGCTGAACAGAGCAGACAAAGCTGAGTCATGGGCTTGGACACCCCTGCCCCCTCTCTGAAGGGAGAGGAGAGAGCTGGGGTGGATTGAACACTAAACTGGACCCATTTCCACAGCCTCCCCCTTACCTCTAGGCCAAGTGGGTTTGTGTGGCCTGGCTCTGCAGCAGCAGCTCCCATGGGGCAACTGGGATCCAGGTGAGCAGATCACTGCCTCGGGGTCTCAAGGCTTAGGAGGCCGCAGGTATGTGTGTGCATGCTTTTGCATGTGCACACTCAGGTGATCTGAGTGGCAATCTGCTCCTCTCCTAGAGACCTCAAAATCCCTCCCCCAGGAGTCCCAAAGGCAAATAGATACTAGCGTATTCTTCTGGGTGTGGGGACCCTGCCTCAACAATCAGGGTTTCATCTCTCTCAAAATGCTTCCCAGAAGCTGGGGGGAATCAGCAGAGGGAGGTTAGGGGGATCCGGCTGTCCATTAGGGAGCCTTCTGCCCCGCCCTGCCCCACCCCGCCTGCCACACTCACCCACATACATGACTCCCTCCTTGGTCTTCTCAGCTGCCTCCGTCACCCCCTGCTTGGTCTTCTCCACCGCACCCACCACACCTTCCTTGGCAATGGAGAAGCCTTTCTTGAAGACGTCCATGGTGGTTGCAAGGATGGGACTTGACTGCTGCAAGCTACAGAGTGGAGCTGGCGAGTGCTACCGCAGCCAGCCGCGGTCCCTGCTGCCGCCGCCTCTCCGCCTCTTATTGACGTGGATGAAATATTGATGCTGTGTCTGCTGGCTGGAGCCCAGCCAGCCCAGGGCAGGGTGGGGGGCAGGGAGGGCAGGCTGGAGGGAAGCATGCCCCAGGGGGACACCAGAGAGTAGGGCCTGGGCCCCTACAGGCTCAATTCTGCCCTGCTGACTCCTGTCATCCCAGGGGAGGGTGTGCTTGTAGGAGGCTGAATATATCCTAATCATTGTCCCTCGTTCATCCTTGGAAAGCCCTGGTGGCCTTGGGCCCCACCCGTTGTGTGCAGAAGATAAGTGCCTTCCATGGCTGATGCCACAGTGTCCCAGGCTGGGCAGGGGCCAGGGCCTGTCCAGTGAGTGACCAACCTGCAGGCTGCCCTGGTTGTCCAGCATCCTGGATGCTCCTGAGCCTGGAGCTCCAGCCAAACCAGTTGGAAAACTGAGGCCAGAAACACATGAAGCTTCCTCCATTCCCTAGACTGGGCAGTTTGCTGTGTGACTCTAGCATAGTTCCTTTCCTTCTCTGAGCTCCTACCCACCTGCGGGTTCCCATCGCCCAGTGCAGAAAGGGGCTGAGAGGGCACAGTGTGCCTGCTCCCTACACCCTGGACAACAGTGTGGGTGGCACCAGATCTCCTGAGGCCGATCTGAGGCTTTCTATAGCTCTATCTCCAGTCCCAGGACAGAGTCCTGTGGAAATGAGTTTGAACAGGGCCACACAGGAATTGGCCTGAGTGGTTAGTGGCCTCAGAGGGGGCCAGGCTGGAAGAGGCGGGGGCGGATGAGATTTACCCGGTGGGCCGGACCACGCCACTTCCTCCCTTTGTTGTCCTCATGTTTTCTTTTCTTTCTGAGGTTTTACTTGAAGACCACATCACCAGCAAATTTGGGAGTCACTCGCAAGGATTGCTCCTCGCCATGATCCCCACACTGCTACTGGGCCTTGTGGGGTACCTGAGCTGTGGACTGCTGGGGGGCCTGGGCACAGGACTCTGGTACCAGGTTCTCTGATCCTTACAGAGCAGGGGTGACTGCAGGCTGGAAAATAGAGGCTGAGGATACCAGCAGAGACCCCATCAGACGGTAAGGAAATCCCGGCCTTGGAAGAAGGAGGTCATGGGATGTTGTCTGAGCCCCAGAAACACCTCTGTGGAGTGGGCTGATGTGTGGCTATCTCTGTGATTAAACGGGTACTAGTTTCTGCTGAGGATGCCAGGGTGATCCCTGCTTGACCCTTAGCAGAGGCTTCGGCTGGGGCTGCAACAGGGGAAACAGATCCCACTGCCAACATGGGGCTCAGTGGGACGGATGCTTCCCTCTGATGAGGCTGTGACTCCTGCTCTTCGAAGGATCTCAGCTCTGAAAGTTGAGCCACAGCAAGGCTGGCCCAAAGTAAGCCCTAGAGGACAGCGGCTCCCAGGGAAAGGCATTCAGATCTAAGTGCCCAAGGTACCAGGCCAGGATTGCTGAACAGTGAGCAAGGTCTCCACGATCTGCAGAGCTCATGGGGGGGGCAGGGAGCCCTAGATCAATCCCATGAGGCCTCCTGCGTGGACAGGATGCAGCTGGACCCCAGACATAGTTTTCCAACATCCTCCTTAAACTTAGAAGTGCCTGGACTCTGGGTCTGTCCCTCAGGGTTTGGAGTCTCATGACCGAACATGTCCAAGGCAGAGCGCAGGTGCCACTTTCTAGGCCAGCCTCTGGGACTCAGCTTTTCCAGTATTATCTGTACTAATGTCCCCACCAGCCTAATTCACAGCAGAGGAACCTGGAGACTCACGGCAATTGAGTAACTTGCCCCAGGTCATAGCCAAGGAGAGCCTGGCCTTTGCTTCCATACCCAGCTTTGAGTGGAACCCCTCGATCTGTAGGGTGAGCGGCCAGCTCACACCCACTCCCAGCCTCCTCACTGCATACGAAAGGGCCTGTGATAGGGCTCCCAGACAAATCAACCTGGGCCAGGTTTCCATTTGCTTCTGACACTCTCAGAGGGGTATCTGTCGGGCATTCTGGAAAGCATACTTGGCCACAGAGGAGCTGCAGGGTGAGAGGCTTGGTGAGGAAGGGGTGGATCTGGCGCTGTAGGGAGAAGCTCTGCCATAGGCTCACAAGCACAGGCAACTGTTGATGGGGGCAGTTCTGCCACCCGCCTCTGATTTCAGGACCAGAGACCAAGACTTTCTTCCCCAAAGCCACCTGCTGCAGGTCCCAGTCTGCAAACTCCTCTTCCCATTGTGAAGGGATGGATGGAGGAACTTGAGGGGCCAGAAGGGAGGGGTCTTGGTCCTTGTTCTTTCCACCTCCTGGGTGTGGAGAGGGCCTGCTTGCTCCCTTAGCCCCTGAGAGCAGAGGAACCTCTATCCTTCCCTGGGTGGTAGTGCCCCAGACTCTAGAGACTATAGGGTTTGTGCGTACTGCACTGAGCCCAGGTGACCCAAGCTAGGACTCCTGCCTACTGAGGATTCCTTTCCACATCCCCAGATGCTTGGACCCCACAGGCCAAGCCTAGGTTCTTAAAATATCTGGAGGGCCTGGTGGGAAAGGAAGGAAACACTGCAGTTTCCTGGGCTGATTGCTTCCCATGTTCCTGTGACAGGAGGCAGAAGAGCTGCTCAAGTCCTTAGACAGAAAGGGAACCGAGGCACTGTGTTCCATTACTCTGTCAGCGGGCTGGGGGTTGGGGACATTGCAGCATCAGCATCAGTCACCAAATCTCTGCCGCCAGATCCAGGCCTCCTGCTCTCTATTTGGCCCTCCAATTTCCAGAGATCAGGGACCAGGCAGGCCCTGGACTCTAAGGGATAAGAGCCTTTGGAAGAACATAGAAACAGAATAAGTTGGGGGTCTCCACACCCTGAGTCCTCAGGCTGCCAAGTCCCAGGACAGAAGAGGGTCATGATTAGCTGCTTCCCAAGCCCATGGGGATCCTGCAAGGGCAAGGCCAGGAAACTAGCAAAGAGCATCTTTGGCTCTCAGTGGGGAGAGTTTCTTCCAAGCTCCTTGGTGTGGTTATGTACATAGAATGCGGGCCTCTCATATCCAAGTCAGCTGCTCCAGAGAGACTGGGTCTGCAGTAGGGGCCATGGTGAACCTGGGAGAGATGGCTCATCTACCTTTTTGTGACATCTCAGAGGGGTGGGGATGCCATTCAAGGCCTCAGATCTCATAAAGGATGGAGCCAGGTGGTCTTGTCCTCACAGATTCCCATGTAGGGTGGGAGTCGGTGTTACTCTCAGTAGCAGGCTTCTCCTAATGGAAGGAGCTCTAGGGACTTCTGTAGCTTGTACCTCAAGGCCCAGAGCTGTTCAGCACGTCACTAGGGGTCACACAGCAGCAGAGTGGAGCCCCACAGGCGAGGGCTGAGGCATCTAGGCTTATGCTCAGGGAGTCCCCCGATTCAGGCTGCCTGTTGAATGGGCTTTGGGCTCCCCTGCAAGATGTACCACCACACCACCACTCCCGGTTCAGAAACAAACCCCTGGGATTTGTATCCTAGCAGTTGGATATAGGCCTCAGAAAACATGGCTACCAGAGAGGATGGCCTGCAGCCTAGGAAGAACCTGTAGAGATGGCCTCCTTGGCTAGCAAAGACACACTCTTTTTGCAAAGGCTTCCATGTGGGAAGCACCGGCCCCTCCCTGCGACAGGCTCTCTCAGCCTTCCCCACAACTCCTCTGTGTGTCTCCAGGGACACTGCTTGTGCACATTTCCAGCAGGAGGAGGAGGAGGGCCTGACTCAAGGTCGCAGGAGTCCAGGAAGGAAAGGGAAGGAGAGCTTCAGGTTCCCCTGCTCCCACTCAGGCCCAGGTCCCCTCCTGCCTGTGCCACACAGGGCTGGGGACAGATACTCATTCTTGACGGGCACATGACCCTCAGTACACACAGTAGGGCTCCTCATAGGAGGGTACAAAAAAAGACCAGGCCTGAGGCAGAGGGCAGTGAAAACAATGAGGCACTTCAGCATGTCAAGGCTGGGGCCCATGTGCAGAGGGCCTCCCAGGAGCTGCCAAGAGCCGGAGGAAACCAAAGCAAAGGTTAGGAATTTTCCCAGGGTTTTGAGGGCAGCTGCTTGTGCTAGCCAAGCGGGGGAGCTGCCAAGGGAGGGGAGAGCCAATAGTGGCATGGCAGCCCAGAAGAGAAAGTTCCTGGACAGGAAGGGTGGGCAGCATGGCTTTCAGTTCAGGAGGGAGAGCTGGAAAGTCCCATCACTCCTGGCAGGCTAGACCAGGCCACGCACACCAGACACAGGCCTCCTGGGCTCCATAACAAGCTTCAAGGTGTGGGCTTGTTTGGACTTGTTCTGAGGCATTCTGGACTGGATAATTCCTTATTGTTGGAGTATGGCTTTGGCCTTTTGGATCTCAGAACATTCACTGGTCCACGGCATTCTCTCTGTCTCTCTGCCTGTCTGCCTGTCTGTCTGTCTCTCTTGTCCCTTTGTGTGTGTATGTGTGTGTGTGTGTAGACATGTCTGTGAAGGCAAGAAATTGACATCAAATGTCTTCAGTCATTCTCTGCCTTATTTTTTGAGGCAGGCTCTTTCTCTAAGCCTAGAGCCCACCGACTCAGCTATACTGGTGGGCCTGCAAACTCAACTCCAGAGATCCTCCTGTCTCTGCTTCCTCAATGCTGGGGTTACGAGTGCATGCTACCGTGCCTGGCTTTTTCATGAGTGCTGATGACCCAGACAAAGGTTCTTGAGCTTGCACGGACAAGTGCTTTGCCAGCGAGCCATCTCCCTAGCCCATCACTATGACATTTTCACACATTCATATTACGTGTTTGATCACGGTCACACCTTTCCCATTACCCTCTCCTGTTCTCCCTCACCCCATCACCTCCCTCTTCTTAAATGGTCTCTCTTTTACTTTCAGGACCTTTTTGTTTTTAAGTCCAGGTTCTACATATGAGAATAAATATAAGATACTTGTTTTTCTAAGTGTGGCTTATTTCCCTTAACGTGATGATCTCTAGTCCTATTAATTTTCCTGTAAATGTCATTATTTCATTCTTCTGTATGGCTGAATATACTTTTCACACACACACACATATATATACATATATATACCATATATATCATATGGAATATATGTGTGTGTGTTTATATATATATATATATATTTTTTTATCCATATGTCTGTTGATAGATATCTACTCTAACTCCACACCTCAAGTGTTGTAAAGTCCTGACCAACACGATGTCCAGGTATCTCTTTTTGCTGGTGTAGGTCCTTTTCAATATACACCCTGGAGTGCTATAGATGGACCATATGGTAATTATATATTTGGTTTTAGTTTTAGGGTGTAACCAGTTTTTAAATTTTTGTATACATTTTGTTAATTAAAATTAAACAAAAAAAGTTGTATTGTTAACCCCATTAATATACACAAAGCATTTTCTGTTACTTATAAAGATAAAACTTTTTTTTTTTTTTTTTTGGTTTTTCGAGACAGGGTTTCTCTGTGTAGCCCTGGCTGTCCTGGACTCACTTTGTAGACCAGGCTGGCCTCGAACTCGCAAAGATCCACCTGCCTCTGCTTCCCAAGTGCTGGGATTAAAGGCGTGCGCCACCACTGCCCGGCTAAGATAAAACTTTTAAATTAAACTTTAAAAAAGTTATGAGAATGGGTGTTTTGCCTGCATACCATATGTGTGCCTGGTGCCTGTGGAGGCCAAAAGAGGGCATTGGATCTCCTGGAACTGGACTTACAGACAGTTGTGGAGTCACCACTTAGGTGCTGGGAATTGAACCTAGGTCCTCTGGAAGAGCAGCCAGTGCTCTTAAAAACTGAGACATCTCTCCCACCCATTTGTTTTTGAGACAGGGTCTCCATATGTAGCCCAAGCTAGCCTTGAACTCCCTTTATAGTCTATGTTGGCTTCAAACTTCTGATTCTTCTACTTACTGCCTCCCAAGTATTGGATTATCAGCATGCATTCACACGAGCAGCACAAACTTCTACATCGATACCCATTTTGAACTAATTTTCATTTTCACCCTCACTTCCACCTCCAAATCCTGGCCAGCATTCCTGGGTTTGGTTTGATTTTGACACAGGGTCTCTGATAGCCCAGGGTGGTTTCAAACACCCTGTTGTAGCTGAGGATGACCTTGGACTACTGATCTTCTTGCCTCACCTGCCACTGCCCACCAAGTGCCAGGATTACAGGTAGGTACCACCATATGTCACTTTTCTTTTCTCCTTTCTCTTTTTCCCCTCCCCTCCCCTCCCCTCTTCTTTTCTTTCTTTTTTTTTTTGTTTTTTTGTTTTTTTGTTTTTCGAGACAAGGTTTCTCTGTGTAGCCCTGGCTGTCCTGGACTCACTTTGTAGACCAGGCTGGCCTCGAACTTGCAAAGATCCACCTGCCTCTGCCTCCCAAGTGCTGGGATTAAAGGCGTGCGCCACCACTGCTCGGCCCCTCTTCTTTTCTTGACACAAGAAAAAGACCAAGGTGCCAGCCTAGAACTTGCTATGTAGCAGAGGGTAACCTTGAACTTATGGTCCTCCTGCCTCCACCTCCTGAGTGCTGAAATTACAGGCTTGTGCCACCATTCCTGGTTTTATGTGGTGCTGGTATTGAAATCAGGACCCTATGCATGAACTATACCAGCTGAGCTACATCCTCTCTCTTTGTGTGTGGATGCATGTGTTCATATTTGTGTACATACGTGTGTGTATTCATGCATGTGGAGGCCTAAGGTCATCAAGTGTCTTCCTGAGTTTCTCTATACCTACTGAAGGGTCTCTCCTTGACCCTCATGCTCACTAATTAGATAAGATTAGTTGGCCAGCAAGCCCCCGGTAATCCTTCTTGCTCCCCAGAGCTGAGTCCCAGGTGTACACCACTGTGTCTGGAAACCAAACTCAGGTCACCATGCTTATGTGGCAAATACTTTACTAGTCTCCCAGTCCATGTTTTTTGTTTTTCTTTTTTCTTTTTCAGGTCTTGCTGTGTAGCTCAGGCTGCCCAGAAACCTGTAACCCTCCTTCTTCAGTTTCCCAACTACTGGGATTATAGGCATGTATCACTGTGCCTCCCACAGTTTCTCTTATTTATATAAAATTTTAGCCGGGCGGTGGTGGCGCATGCCTTTAATCCCAGCACTTGGGAGGCAGAGGCAGGTGGATCTTTGCGAGTTCGAGGCCAGCCTGGTCTACAAAGTGAGTCCAGGACAGCCAGGGCTACATAGAGAAACCCTGTCTCCAAAAAACCAAAAAAAAAATTAATGTTTTAGATACACATGCTTCTATGTAGTGGCCAGAAAACAATGGCCAGTGTGATACCTATTTTTGATTAAATAAAGTTTTTTTTCTTTTTCTTTTGTGAATTTCACATCATGCACCCTGTTCTCTCTCCTCTCACACCTCCCCTCAGACCCACCCTCCACCCTTGTAACCTCCCCCCATATAAAAAAAAATCTCACTGTGGAAGCTGTAGTGTGTCTCAGTGTGTTCCACAATATTCCCTTTTGTCCACAGGTTTTTGCTTGCAAATGTTCATTATAATGATTCCTTGGTCTGGTAGAGGTTTCTGGCTTTTGCTACTGACTTGAGTCTTGAGATAAACTATGAATCATTTTTTTCCTCTGCATGTGTTTAGTTTTCTCTGGAGTAAAATATTGTCCTTTTTTTTTTTTTTTACTTTTTTCTCCTTTGCTTGGTTTTCTGTTTTGTCACTGTTTAAAGGCTCAACTTCTCAAACAATATCTACTCTCAGCACTCATATCAATGCTCAGCCAACTGTGTGTTCTCAACTAACTGTGTGTTCTTGATGAAGACTCCCCCAGAGCTGCCCTGCAGGCTTTGCCCTCTGGATACTGCATTGTGCCACCATTGTCCTGAGTGTTGTGCCTGCAGGTATGTCTAAGCCTTGTGCTTGCAGAGGTCAAAAGAAGGTGTTGGATCCTCTGGAACTGGAGTTAGAGCTGCCATGTGGATGTTGGGAATTGAACCCAGATGCTCTGGAAGAGTAGTCAGTTTTTATTTCTTTATTTGGTCATTCATTTATTTAGTTCTTCTCTCATTCATTACATCCTGACTGAAGTTTTCCCTCCCTCCACTCTTCCCTGTCTCCACCTCCACCCACCCACCTCCCCTCTCCCCCAGATCCACTCCTCCTGTTTCTCTTCAAATAAAAAGCAGGCCTCCCAGGGATATCACCAAAACACAGCACAAAAAGTTATAATAAGACATGGCACAACTCCTTGAAACAAGGCTGGATAAGGCAACCCAGTAGGAGGAAAAGGATCTGAAGTGCAGGCAAAAGATGTCCCACAAGAACACCAAGCAATACAACCATAACATATAAGCAGAGGACCTAGGTTAGACTCATATAGGGTCAGTGATTGTGGCTTCAGTAGCTGTGAGCCCCTGTGAGCCCTGCTTACTTGATTATTCTGTGGGCCATGTTCTCTTGGTGTCCTTGACCCCTCTGGTTCCTACAATCCTTCTCTGCCTCTTCTGTGAGGTTCCCCTGGGTCTGCCTAGTGTTTCCCTATGGGTCTCTGCATCTGCTCCCATCAGCTGCTGGTGAAGTCTCTAAGGATACTTGGGCTAGGCACCAATCTGAGTATAGCAGAATATCATCAGGAATAATTTTTGTTGACTTTTTTTCCCCCATGTTTGGTTCTTTCCTGGGTCTCTGGGCATCCAGCCTCTAGTTCCTGGCTATCCAGGCAGCATCAGGCATGAACTTCTTCTCCCGGAGTGGGTCTCAAGTTGGACCAGTTATTGGTTGACCACTCCCACGAGTTCTGCACCATCATTACCCCAGCATATCTTAGAGGCAGGACAGATTGTAGGTCAAAGGTTTTGTGTCTGGATTGATAACCTGGTTCCATTTCTAGGAGCCTTGCCTGGTTATAGAAGATGGCTGCTGGTTCAGGCTTAGAATCCCCCATTAATAGGAGTATTTGCTAGGGTCACTCTTGTATACTTCAGGGAGTTTCCACTGCACTAGGTTTTCCGATTGCCAACCAAACGCCCCCAATTCCAGTTGTGTCTGCCAGCACTCTCCCTCCACTGCCCACACCTGATCCCTCCTGTTCTCATCCCTACCCAGCCCACCTGCAAAATCTATTCTATTTTCCCTTCCCGGGGAGATCCATGCATCCCCCCTTGACCCCTCTTTGTTACTCAGCCTCTCTGGGTCTGTGGATTATAGCATTATAGCATAATTATAAATGAGTACAAACCATGTTTGTCTTTCTGGGTCTGGGTTACCTCACTCAGGATGTTTTTTTTTTTCTCTAGTTCCAACCATTTGCCTGCAAAGTTCATGATGTCATTTTTTAGATAATATGTATGTACATAGGATTCTAGGTCAGTAATCATTTCTGCCTATATTTGAAATGTAATTCTCACTATGTTCTACTCCAGGGGATGTTGTTGAGAGGGTCAAAGCCATTCCCTTCTCTCTCTCTCTCCCATGTGTTAGTTTTTCTTTCTATAAGAATGTAGAAATAATCACCTTGCTCCCATAGTTCTAAAATTTCACAATGGTGAACTTAGATGTGAATTTATTTCTGTCTTATTGTAGGTACTTGGTGGACCTTTTGCATCTGAAAAAAGTCTTTTCATCTCTGACACACACACACACACACACACCTACAGAGAGAGAGAGAGAGAGAGAGAGAGAGAAAGAGAGAGAGAGAATTTCATCAGACTTTTTCTCTTTGCTCTGTCACCCTGTCCTTTGCATATTGGGCATGGAAATGATGCTTTATCTTTCTTCTCTTTTTTCATCTTTATTTGTTCTTCTGTCTTGCTGCCATTTGTTTTTGTTATTTATTTATGTGTATGAGTGTTTTGTCTGCATGTACATTTGTATACCAAATGGATACTGGGTGTCCATGGGGGTCAGAAGAACTGGATTTAAAGATCCTTGTGAGCCTCCATGTAGGTGCTGGGATCTGAACTGGGGTCCTCGGCCAGAGCAGCAAGTGCTCTTAACCACTGAACCATCTTTCTAGCCTCTGGTTTTATTTTGGTTTTTGTTTTGGAAACAGGGTCTCATATCATCCAGGCTAGCCTCAAACTCATGGTGTAGGTGATATTGTTGTTTCTACCTCCTAATTGCTTGGATGACAGGCCTGAGCCACCAAACCTGTTTTTACTCTGTGCTGGGAATGTAAACCAGTCCTTTCTGTCTTCTAGGCAAGCACTCTTCCAGCTATGCTGTTACCAGGCTGGTTTTGTTTTGTTTTGGGTTTTTTTCTTTTTCTTTTTTCTTTTTTTTTTCATTTTTAATGTAGGCTTTTCTTTTTCAAGTTTTTTTTTTTTTCCCTGAATACCCCCCCCCCCCCCCCCCAGTCCCTCACATAGTCTGTGTCTTGTTTCTTCCAAGTAGCAACTTCTTACCTATCTGGAAATACTAGTGTAAACTTGGGGACAGTATTCTCTCTTCCGGCACAGTTGTGGTTCTCTCCAAACTGACCCCTCTCCCATTTGTCTGTTTTGACTTCCTGCTGATCTATTTTGCTCATCTTTTCAGTACTGAGGATTTAATTAGGGTCCCATACATGCCAATTGCAAGCTACACCTTGGTCCAGCTTCCTTGTTTTGGAACAGATTTTTCTCAGGGGCCATCCTCAGAGGTCTGGTTATGCCTTTCTCAGCTGTTTTGATGTAGGAGACTCGGGTGGGCAGTTCACCAAGAAGCTCCCCTGATGTCAGCATCTTCAGGTTTCTTTTGCTGGAACGATGTAGTTTCCCTGCAAAGCTTTTCTAGCTTGCTGCTGAGAAGGTAGAGGCTGCCTGTCAGGCTTCTAGGAGCCTGGTAGGAAAGTAGACATGCGGTGTGGTGTGGTGGGGTGGGATGGGGTGGGGTGAGGTGCGGTGGGGTGTGGTGCAGTGAGTGTGGCAGGTGTCTCAACATCACAATGGA
This sequence comes from Lophiomys imhausi, assembly GCA_907164525.1. Lineage (NCBI taxonomy): Eukaryota > Metazoa > Chordata > Mammalia > Rodentia > Muridae > Lophiomys > Lophiomys imhausi. The sequence goes on along the minus strand of CAJQZJ010014563.1, from coordinate 3,625,936 downwards.
TGTGGTCACACAGTGACCATTAAGTCCTTTCTTCCACCCTTCCCAGCAGTGTCTTTAATGGTGCCTAATGGCTGGAGGGCAAAGAGCAGCTTCAGAAAGAGATATTCCAACACCAGCAAGCCACCCAATCAACAGAGCCACCCAATCAGCAGAGCCACCCAATCAGCAGAGCCCTTGAACTTCACTCTCCGATGCCTACAGACATGGCCACTTCCTCTGTACCCCCATCATCACCTGGTCCAAGATGCCCAAATTTATTCTCTAGACCCTAGAACCTCCACTCTAGCCCATCCATATCTTACTGTCCCCCATCCTTTTTGGAGTCTGGGACCAGGAGTTCCCTGTGATACTGTTTCCCTGCTTGAAATCTCTCTGTGCTTCCCCATGACCTCAAGAAACAGTCCAGTTCTTCTTCTGGTACCTATGCCACATATATCAGACAGTTAAAAAATCAATTATTTTTTATTTATTTTACAAAATAATCTTATAAAAATAATAAGAGAATCACAAATGTAAACTTTTATATTAAAAAATCAGTCACTTCTACTTTAAATCTTCAGGGTGCATATCTACTCATTAATGAATTTTTAAAATTATATCAGGAAGCTGAGGGCAAAAATGAGTACAAGAAATTAATTATACCTTGACCACCAGTCTGACTTTAGCAAGGAGTCACTCCATCCAATGCCATTCAGGCTGCTATTGTTCTTGTCCCCTGACCATAAAACATCCCTAGCTCAACTATTGAGTGTGTGCCTTTTCTGAAGTTCAAGTGTTCCCTAAGATTGATTTTTTTTTTTTTTACATCAGAGTCACTAACAAAAACATCTCAACATTTCTACCAACCTACTTTTCTAAATTCTTTCTAAGGATGGCGGTCACGCTAGCAATCCACATCTCTAAGTTCTTTCCGAGGGTGGTGGATGAATCATTAATCTGCCCCAGCGGCAATGCTTAAAAAAGATCAAGCACTGTTTTGCTGCCCAGTGAGGGGCTGGAGGCTCCTCAGAGTTTTTCATCTCACTCACAGGTTGTAAGAGGTGTGGTGACTGTGAAGGCAACAGACAGAGCAAGACCGCAACAGCACGAAGTCCTCAGGACACTGAGTCCTGGGGGCTCTGCTTTCTCTAAGGCAGACCCGCTGTGCCCGTGCTGACGGGTGGGCCGCGTTCCATGAGCTCTGCAGCTGTTTTGCGGTCTCTCCTGTGCGGACCCCACAGCTTCCGATGTCCTAGCTAGCTGTGCATCTGCGACGGCCACTTGTGCTCTTAACTGGCCTTTGCCTCTGTCGCAGTTATATTAAGTCAGCGATTATTCACTTAACATTTATGTTTTGCACAGGTCCTGCCAATATCCAAACAAAAGAGCCTATTTTTGTTTTGTTTTGTTTTGTTTTCTAACATTTATTTTATTTCTTCAAGTTACATCTCAATCACAGTTCTCCCTCCTCCCCCTCCCAGTCCCACACTCCCACCTCTTCCCCCCACCCTCCTATCTGCTTTTTTTTTTTTAATTTAAGGTGTATCTTCCCCCTTCCAACAGCTCCCTCTTTTAGTCCAATAAAAGGCCCTTTTTCTTATAATAATATATACAATACAAAACAATAGGATTAGGTAACAATTATGAAAATTATACAGTATAACATACGTTCCCAATGTCCATTCCATATGTGTTTGGCAACTGATAATAATATTCTATTATCTATCTCAATGAGTTTAAAGTTCTATACCTAACTCAGTTTCCATCCTAACTTGCATTACCAATTTAACATCTTCTTAGACTTTTAATTCCTAAACAACTTAAAACTTAACTGTGAGACTGTAACTATCAAGTCTTCAGCCACATCAGAGACCTGAGAAGGATAAATATATCTGAATAAAGAGGAAGTACAGAGCAAGCAGCTTCCCAAACTAAGAAATGACAGATAACTAGCTGCCTGGACAGTCCCCAATTTCTCTCTATAACGTTGGAGCATCTATCTTCAGCCTTTTGGCCCAGTATCTCTGACAGACATTAATTGTTTTTTTTTTTTGGTTTTTTGAGACAGGGTTTCTCTGTGTAGCCCTGGCTGTCCTGGACTCACTTTGTGTCGCGTCCCCCCTTGTCCAGCAAGGAATGACGCAACTCACAAAACTCTTCTCCAGCAGTTTATTCAGGTCCCTTGAAAACAGTCTTCCGAATTCCGAATGTCTGGGCAGACCCAACCCACAGGCTAAATACTAAAATGAACAGCCAGTCAAGTAAAGCCAAGTGGTCCTATCTTAGAGGCCCATGTATGTGGAAGCAAGCCAGATCAGCGGTCTTTGCCAAATATGAACTTATTATCATAGAGAGCGCTCACCGTCGGGCTGGTGGAAGGCGGAGACCAGCGCCATCTTTAGGGCGCGGCACTTCGCAGCTCTCTACAACTTTGTAGACCAGGCTGGCCTCGAACTCGCAAAGATCCGCCTGCCTCTGCCTCCCAAGTGCTGGGATTAAAGGCGTGCGCCACCACTGCCCAGCTGACAGACATTAATTGTAAAGCAGGAATTATGAAGGACTTGCTTATCCTGTCTTGACAGAGCTAGGCTGTTGACTTAACCTGCTTCCAAGTTTTGTCCTTTTCAGACAGCATTCTGTCTACAGTTGAAGTAAGGGATTTCTCTTGCCCAGTGACAAGCTTGCCGCTAATGCAGCCATCTCCAAATGGAGATTCTTCAATGCTCATCATCTACTTGGAGCAGAATGGGGAGTGGGTGCTGTCAGGAGTACATCAGACATTTTGTAGGATCTAACCACATCCCTTCTTCTGAGAGCTCCTGTTTTCCTTGGGACCTTAAGGGAAAGTCTGCATCACCATAGTGCCACTGTAATCTGGGTCCCAGTGGAGAATTCCCAGCCTGCTCTGGTATCAGACTGGAAATGCACACTCCTCTAATGGAAGGTACAGGCTAAACCAGTCATGGCCAAAAAAAAAAAAAAGATTGGACGTGGACTGGGAGATCTGTACTGCTCCTCTGCCAGAGGCCCAGACTGAAAAGAGTGGTCCTGGGCTAGACCAGGGAGGGCTGACTAGGCCAGCCTGGGCATAAGAAGGTGTCGGGGAGGAAGGAGAGGTGGCTCAGAGCCTCTCAGCAGGAGTATGCATCCTGATTGTGCCTAGCCCACCAGGCAGAGGCAGCAAGGCGGGAACTGGTGTTCAGAGAAGAGTTCAGGCTGCCAGCAGATGGAGACCTAGATAAGTGACCAGGCAGGAGCCTGGGACCCATGGGAGCCTGGCCAGCCAGGCAGCCAGTTGTCCATGGGAGTAAGAGCACTTCCCCCATCATGCCCAAAATGAGCAAGTCAGGGAGTCATGTTGGGGAAAGTGGTAGAGAGAGAGAGAGAATCAGGGGCATTATATAACTTTGGGCAGTGGGGAGGGGTTTTGGAGGCAAATGTGTTTGATTCACTGGATATTGTCCAATCAGAATTTTAAAAAAAAAGGAATGCCTAATTAACTCATGGGCAGTGGAGTTGGGGGAAAAATCTCCAGGAAGGCTAGGGGTATAGACAAATGTCAGTGGCTGAAAGCCAAGGCACCAACAGACCTCATTAGCATGGGGAAGTCCATGGGCAGGTTTCTTGTCAGGGGAGGGTTGGGCATGACACTCCTCACTTAGAGGATCTGGGGGTTCTCAGATCAGAGGGAAGAGGGGCTCCACTGAACAAAGGGAGTCTGTTGTTCTAGCACCAAGCTCAGAGGCTTTCCGGCAATGCCAGACTTCTACCCCATGAGCAGAAATTCCCCGCAGTGCAAGTGCTGAACTTGAGTCTAGCACCTGGCACCCAAGAGGTGCTGAGTTGCCTGGGGGCAGCAGAAGCCATTGCCACTTATATCTCTGGGGAGCTTTGTTCTGAGAGCTAACTGTGAGGGAAGGAGGCCTTGAACCCTGGGAGCCAGCCCCCAGGTCAGTGAGCATGCTGTCCATCCCAGGATCTCTACAGTGCATACTGGCAAGGGGTAAAAGTGTAGAGGCTGCCTCCAAAGTGTAGAGTACACGAGTGTGACCCCCAACTCCTCCAAGAGAGGAGGCCGTTTCACCCAGCCACCTTCTTTCCCCCAAGAACTGCTGGAAAGCCAACTGCCTGGGAGACAGGGCAGGAGAACAGTAGCCACAGGCATATTCTGGTGAGAAAAGATGGGAGTAGAATCGGGTAGCTGCCAGGACAGGACATGAAGGGCTTCCAGAGCACTTGATATTCCACCCACTTAGAACCAGGGATCACCACCACCACCACTGACAGATGGGGAAATGCAAGACCCAGTGCACCATGGTGTCCCCTGGTATCAGTGGACTAGTAAGAATGCCCCAGCTTGCAGGTAGCTTCACTGACCCTGGGGAGGCTTTGGGAAGACAGTGGATTAGGGACTCTGTTGAGTGGCTTTGTTAAGCCTAGCAATTAAGACAAAAACTCCTTTCCTTGGCATTTAATGGTTTCCAGAATCCCAGAGCTGGGCAGAGCAGAAGGCAGGGTGGGGCAAGACATCTGGGAAGGGACCAATCAAGGCTCAGCAATCCTCTCCTATGGCTTCTTTTCTAGGAACTGGTGCCCCTACCAGACGTCCAGGCTGGTAACCTTCGTAGCTGCTTGCAAAACAGAGAAATTTCTGGTCCATTCACAGCAGCCATGTCCACAGGGGGCTCCTGACTGCCAGAGAGTCAAAGTCATGTGAGTGGGGTGGGGTGGACAGGCCATTTCCAGGCCCAGTGGGCTCACCAGAGGTGCTGAGCCCCTGACTTCTTCCTCAGGTACCGAGTGGCCCAGAAGCCCATGTACCAGGTCCAGCAGAAGGTGCTGATCTCTGTGGCTTGGAGGTGCTGCCCAGGGTTCCAGGGTCCAGACTGCCAGGACCATGGTAGGGCTCCCCAAATCCCCCTCTTAAACCCTGACCCTAGAAATCATGTTATTCCTCTGACTGCTAGGCTTAACACACCGTTCTTCCTTCTGCAGATCCCACAGCAAACCCTGAACCCACAGAGGCAAGTGGCAAACCCCAGGAGACTTGGGACCAGCTGGATGGCTTTGAACTTGGTGTGTTGCTTTCTGGAAGGACAGAATTCATGTGTTTAGTTCTTCCTCTTCTGATGGCCTGAACCATCTCAGGAAAACTTTGCCCTTAAAACCAGTATGGGCTTCCTTGTGGCCCTGCACTGTTCTCTGGGGTCAGGTTCCCAGGGCCCTTAACCTACTCCCTAGGGTACCTGTCCCTTTTACTGACCCCATTTTTATTGGAAAGGTGGCTTTGCAGGGTATCTTTCTCGCTCTTTGATCTATACAGGCTTCCAGGCCTGGAGGAAGCTTTTCCACACTCTTGTACCTCCCTGCTCAATACCAGGGCCTGGAAGTCACTCTGGCCCTGGTGCCAATGTCAACACAAAAGAGTCACCATTTATGAAATGATTTCAAGGGTGGTTTAGGAGAAGATTTCATTACGTGATCAATTATCTGTTGGTTAGAGCTGTCAGGGTGAAACTGGTGAAGGAAAGAAATGAGCTGATTGATTAGTCATGTCTGATATGGGTGTGGGAGGAAATGTAATAATAGCTCAGAGATCTACATTTGCCCTTCTTAGAAGGCTAATTGCTTCTAAGTTCCAGCTTAAGAGGGGGCCAGCATACTCGGAGTCCCAAGTCTTTTCCTGACTTCATTATCTGCCAAGGCCTGGTGAGCTGAGCCTTTTACACTTGTCTGGTGTGTTTTCAGGCCATCCTGACACAGAGTTCAACGAGATTCAGGTGCCACAGGAACAACAGGAACACCTGCTTCAAACTCTCCAGAATGATGCCCAGCTGGTAGGAGATGGCTTCCCAGGCCTTGGGGAGGCCCCGGACAGCAACCTTGCAGCTGAGATGACAGAAGCCAATCAAACAGAACTCGGTGAGTAGCAGCCCCCAAGAAGGCCCAGACCTCAGAGGCCCTACTCTCCCAGCGTGGGGAGAAATGTCTGCCTCAGCAGGCTTGTGTGAAGCATGCTATCTGTTGCAGAGTTTCCTGGCAGGACACCAGAGCACCTGCTGCAGCCCCATATTGATGCCTTCCTCCGAGCACACTTTGATCCCATCTGGAAGAGCTTCAGTGAGGGCTTGCACGGCCTCTCCCAGGCTATCAGAAACTTATCTCTTGATGTGGAGGCCAATAACCAGGCCATCAAGATGATGCAGGAGGGGTCTGCGGCCAGGGCTGACTTCCAAGAGCTTGGTGCCCAGCTTGAAACCAAGGTCCAGAAGAATAGCCAGAGACTGGGCCAGTTGTGGCAGGATGTGGAGGACCAGCTGCATGCCCAGCGCCGTTCACTGCACCATGCCCTCTCTGAGGTCCGGGCTGAGGTGAGCACCAAGTTAGCGCAGCTTGTCAAGGCTCAGGAACGTCCAGGGACCAATGACAGCCTAGCGGTGGCATCTGCAACTGCAGCAGCAAGGCCAGAGCCAGAGAGTCTGCAGGCCAGGCTGGGGCAGCTGCAGAGAAATCTCTCGGCTGTGCACATGGTCATCAGCCAGAGGGAGGAGGAGTTGCAGAGCACCCTGAAGAACGTGGAGGGTGTCCTGAAGCAGCATGCGGATGAAATCAAGGAGCTGTATTCTGAATCGGACGAGACTTTCGATCAGATCAACAAGGTGGAACGGCAGGTGGAGGAGCTGCTGGTGAACCACACCGGGCTTCGAGAGCTGCGGGTGATTTTGATGGAAAAGTCCCTGATCATGGAGGAGAACAAAGAGGAAGTGGGGCAGCAGCTGCTGGAACTCAACCTCACGCTGCAGCATCTGCAGGCGGGTCACGCAGACCTCATTAAGTATGTCAGGGACTGCAACTGCCAGAGGCTCTACTCGGACATGGACGCCGTCATCCCGGAGGGCCAGAGGGATGCCATGCGCGCCCTGGAGGAGACCCAGGGGAGCCAGGACGAGCATCGCCAGTTGCACGGTTCTTCCTTGCAGGTCTTGCAGAGCACTGTTGATGCCATGTCGTCGGCGATGGGTGAGTACAAAGGAGAGGGCGAACGGGCGCGGGCCGAGAGGGCCCGGATGCGGAGTCAGCTGCGGGCACTGGACCGCGCGGTGGAAGCACTGAAGGCAGCGGCGAACGGGACGCGCAGAGAGATGCGCCAGCTGCACGGCTCCTTCGCGGCCCTGCTAGAGGACGCGCTGCGGCATCAGGCGGTGCTGGCCGCACTCTTCGGGGAAGAGATGATAGAGGAGATGGAGGAGGCCCCTCACCCGCTGCCCCTGAATTACGAGCAGATCCGCCTCGCCCTGCAGGACGCCGCCAGCGGGCTGCAGGAACAGGCGTCTGGCTGGGAGGACTTGGCAACTCGGGTGGAGGCCCTGGAGCAGGCCACAGGTGGCCTTGCGGAGCAGCGCCCACAGTTGGCAGAGCGACTAGACCCCAGCCACGACTCTGGGAGAAAGGAGGAAGCCACGACTTTGGCGGACCTGGAGCAGGGGATTCAGCGCCTGAGCTCCGAAGTCAAGCAGGTTGGGCAGTGCTGTGAGGCCTCCTGGGCGGCCTCCCTCAATGGTTCCCTTGAAGACCTTCACAGCATGCTCTCCGACACCCAGTACCGCCTGCGGCAGCACCAGCAGCTCTTCCATGGGCTCTTCCAGAATTTCCAAGGGCTGGTGGCAAGCAACATCAGCCTGGACCTGGGGAAGCTGCAGGCCATGTTAAGTAAGAAAGATAAGAAGCAACAGCAAGGAGCATCCCGGAAGAGACAGAAGAAGCAGGCAGTGATGTCCGCAGATGCACATGCCAAAGGGCTGAAGCAAGGTGTTCTGGACTCAGAGCTCTGGGAGACAGGTGAGTGCCTGGGGCCTGGAGACTATGAACCTAAGACAGGGCCATCTGACAACCCAGCTGCTCCCTTCTCCTATTGGGGGGGTGGGCACCGAGTGCAAGAAAGTAGGATCATTGGTCACCACTACCCAAGGGGGCCTTCTATGCTACCTGGAGATTGGGGAGGTGTAAATCCCAAGAATCAGTTGCAGTTCCAGAGCCCATGAATTGGCCGAGGGCCCAGCTGTGAAGCAGAGTGGAACGTCTCAACTCTTCACCCTCACCCCAGTCCCCAGTCTTTCATCAGCTCACCCTGCACAGGGAGGGTGGATTGGAGCAAGGGTCATTTGTCATGGCAGCACCCTTCCAGAGGTGAGCATGGAAAGGAAAGGCCTTGTGCTCAGAAGGAAGGAGCAAGACCTCTTAGTAAATGCAGTTGGGTGTGTAAATACCCTTCTGTGCTTTCCTGGGCTTTACTGTACTGAGCCTCAGCTGCTCAATCATACATTCACTATCATCACATCGTGCCTGAGGTTCAAGCCCAAGAAATTACATTCTAACCAACCAGTGAGCAGCACAGAGAGGCTGGCTGTCAGGTGCGCAACTGCGCTACCGAAGGCTGATCCCGGAAGAGCCCACCTACACACAAGAGTTGTCATAAAAACTGACAGCTTTCGTGCAGGAGCCCAGGCAGCTCACCGCTTCCCACAGCGATTCCAGCACGCTCACACTAACTCCTCCATCTCTTTTCCTCTCGTGAGTGGTGTAAACCCCAATATGCATCTCTTTACTTCTGTAATATTTTATTTCAGAAAATATTTTTCCTTTTAAAGACTTGCTTCCTGCAAGAAAGCTTGAATCTGTGTCCTGCGGGAAAGTGCACCCTGAGTTCGCAGAGCACTTCTATCTTCTGAAGCCTGCAGGCCTTCCTTCCCTTAGGGTGGACTCCCAGACCTAGGCAGGGTGAAGGAAGAAGAGCGGCCAGCAGTGGGCGCTGTAGCGCAGTCGCCTTTCATCACGAAGGAGCCCCACCTGCTGGGCTGTGGGGACTGAAGCACCAGACCTGTTTTCATCTGGCACAAACAGGAAAGCTATTCATAAACAATTCTCACCAAATCTTCCAAAGACAAAATTTTGCCATTCCTAAGACTATTTCTGGATTTGGAGGCAAAAAGATGGACTTAAGTCACTGAGACTTTAAGTCACTAACTACATTGAAGACTTCTTTGAGGCCTTTGGTTCCATTTCCTGAGAAATGTGGGACGCACAAGGACACACAGACACAGACACCCACCCACACACACAGTGATGAAGGAACTTCCAAGAGGACCCTTCTAAGGTTGGCCTTTCTTTTTGGAGTCCAGTAGTAAGGTACATTGTTCTTGTCCCATCTCCTGGCTGTCAGTCACCCGAGCTTTCTAAGTAGGTGAAGCAGCCAGCGCCCTTCCTCACTGTGCAGTGGGAGTATCTTTCTGCCTCTAGTTTCAGCAGGATTGCGCTTGTAGGGTTGGAAGAAGTGCTTCTGCAAATGAGAAGGACAGGAGAGCACCCCAAATCAAGAGGCCAAGGTCTGCTTGTGTGGTCTGGATCAGCAAACTGTCCCTTTAGGGGCTTCAATTTCTCCACATGTAATGCTAGGGCTCTGTGCAACATTTTGGAAAATATATTAAAATGACTAACTGGGGCTGGAGAGATGGCTCAGCAGTTAAGAGCACTGGCTGCTCTTCCTCAGATCAATTCCCAGCACCCACACGGAGCTCACAATCATCTATAAGTTCAGTTCCAGGGGATCTGATGACCTATTCTGACCTCTGTGGGCACCACCCATGCACATGGTGCACAGACATACATGAATGCAAAATATCTATACACATAAAATATTATAAAAGTTTTAGATGACTAGCCAGAGTAGGCTCCCCGTGCTCAGAAAAGATCTTACAGTGTACCTCAGATTGGCTTCAAAATCAAGATTTTACTGTGTCTGTATCCAGTGTTACAGTAACAGGTATGAACTACCATGCCTGGCTTGAAGGGGTTTCTCTCATTCTTTTTTTTTTTATGGTCTCATGCCCACATCTGGTTAGAACCACCATTTCTGCTCCTAGTTATTTCCCAGCATTAACATTATTTTGAGGGTAGGTGACATTCTCTTTTCCCCCAAGATGTCTCAAGATTCCTAGCAGGTATGTGCGTGGGGGTGGGGGGAGGAGGACAGTGGCAGAGCACTTGTCTACCACGTGTGAGGCCATGATCCATCCTTAGTACTGATGTGGAAGGAAGGATCCTTGGCAGGCAGCAGACATCTGGGCGTTGGATACCCAGGTTTCTAGCACAGCCTACCAAGGCATGAGATGAAAGGATAGGATCCAAGGAAAAAGTGCTTTTTTGAGGATCAAAGGAGAAAATGCATTTGTCGGACAGCAGATCTGTCTTTTCCCTCCTCTTTGAAATGACACTGACTGTCTAAAACACCTTTGGGAATGCTGAAGGTATTTAGGAATAGTGTCCTGCTTCGACTGTAATTAAGGTGAAGAAGGCAGAGCTTGTGAGTGAATGGATAACTTACTGGGTGTTTCCCCCATCTCAGGCTCCTCTGTGGCCTTCTATGCCAGTTCTTCAGAAGTGGCAACTGCTCCGCAGATGGTGAAGTTCAACACCACAGCCGTCAACGTGGGCAGCGGCTACTCCCCTGAACACGGCTACTTCCGAGCCCCCAAACGTGGCATCTACTTGTTTGCAGTGAGCATTACGTTTGGCCCAGGCCTAGGCATGGGGCAGCTGGTACTTGAAGGTCATCACCAGGTTCCAGTCTACAGTACAGAACAGAGGGGTGGGAGTACAGCCACTACTTTTGCTATGGCAGAGCTGCAAAAGGGTGAGAGGGTGTGGTTTGAGTTAATCCATGGGTCAGTAACAAAGGGGAGCCGGCCAGGCACTGAATTTGGTGGCTTTCTCATGTTCAAGACCTGAACCCTGGGCTCAGCTTGCATGAGACATGGCAGACTTGCCAGCTGCTCTTAGACTGAGGCTCTGGCCAGCAATGGCTAGAGAATACCTAGTGGCCTAGCTCTTCCCTGGACACCTTTTGCAAAGATCCTGCAGTAGGCAGCCATGTACCTTCTTCTGGACACGTAGGTTGGGGAGGACAGGGATGCTACTCCCTGGACTGGGCCTGGCCTGTAGTGGGAGCTGAGCTTCTCAAGCCTTCCCCCCAAGCCAATGGCTTGGCTTGTCCTGGCTCTGAGACAGTTATTTCTACAGCACCCTCCCCCTTTATTTTTTTTGCTCCTTCTGTGGTTGGAAACTTCTGTACAACTTTTAAACCTTTTTCTGTTTCCTCTTCCCTATGTTAGGAAGTCATTGTTTCCCAGGAGGAATGTTTACAATAAAGGTGATGGGCCAGGCATAGCTCAGTGCGAGTTTTTGGCACACAAAAGGTCCTGAATTCTCTTTCCAACACCTCAAAAAACTTGAAGGAAATTGGAAACAAGTCAACAAGTCTCCAGTCACTACAGAAAAGCTAGTTTAAAACAGCCCTTCTAGTTTCAGAAGGGAGCTAATGCCTGGTTGAATTAGCCATGGGGAATGAAATTAAGGCCTGGATCCAGACTCCAGTGCTGTATAAACTGGATATGGTGATACACGCCTGTGATCTCAGCACCTGGAGCAAGCAGGAGGATCAGAAGTTCAGGGCCATCCGCAGAACAAATTCAAGGCTAGCCCAGAGTATGAGAGACACTGTCTCAAAACAATAAAGAAGTTATTTTAAGTTTCCTTTATCTGTATGTTTTAGTTATTTCACGCCTTTTACTCCTCATTTCACTCAGTGTAAAGGCTAACAGATGTCAGACGGTGACAGCACTGTGTATGGCCTTCGTCCCTTTCACTCTTCCTCTCTCATGACTATCCACACCGGCCCCAGCATCTCTAAGGGAAGGAGGGAAATTAAACTGTCCTGGTAATCATCAACTTTGGAATAAAGTGATGCCGTCCAAAGCTCTGTCTTGTTTACTGTTGGTAGCAGAAACATTTGGTGAACCTCTTGAGGAAATGGGACAAAATGAAACTAGGGTGAAAGTGAGTCACCATCCTAGGTGTCCACATGTGACTTAGGAGTCTCTGGACCCTACAATGGACTCCTGAGATCACCTGCCTCTGGGTCCCTCTCTCAGTGCTGGGACCACAGATACACATTGCGCCCAGGTCTTTACACAGGTGCTGAGGCGTCAGGCTCAGGTCCACATCCTTGCATGGCAGGTACTTTACCAACTGAGCTATCTCCCCAGGCCAGATCAGTAAGAATTACAATTTTGTTGCTGTTGTTGCTTTGTTTTATCATTTTTGGTTTTTGAGGCAGGGTTTCCCTGTGTAATACCCCAGGCTGTCCTGGACTCAGTGTGAAGACCAGGCTGGCCTTGAACTCACAGAGATCCGCCTGCCTCCTGGGTGCTGGGATGAAAGTTGTGTGCCACCACACCTGGCTTCCAAAATTCTTTTGATGGAGTGTCATCTGTATTATATTTGATGCCAGGTGGAGACCTTCCCAGTGACCTCCAGGTAGATACAGGGCTGACTCAGGGCAGCTTAGAACACTTGTGGCCCCTGAAAAATTATGAAAGAGCATCAGAGCCACATCAAGATGATTTAGTGATTCTTTGAAAAGAGAGGAAGAAAAAATGTTATAATGTTAATATGGAATTCTAAGCCCTATTATTAGGATTGCTGGAGAGCCTCAAGTTTAAACTGCCCCAAATCACTTGGGAGTTATGGGGTACAAGAACTACGCAGCCCGCCCTAAGCCCAATACTGAGCAACTACTGACCCTCTAAATGCAAATAGCTGAACCACAGGTGACAGAGGTGACTTTACAAGAGTCACAGTCACTATATCATGGCTAATCACTGTCTTACTTGAGAATACATAGTCTAACACATGATTGCTAGGACGGCCCTGGCACTGTGGGAGAACCCTTGGGTGCCAGGGCAGGGGTGGTGACAGTGGTATTCTTTTTTTTGTTGTTGTTGTTTTTTCGAGACAGGGTTTCTCTGAATATCTCTGGCTGTCCTGGACTCGCTTTGTAGACCAGGCTGGCCTCGAACTCACAAAGATCCGCCTGCCTCTGCCTCCCAAGTGCTGGGATTAAAGGCGTGCGCCACCACCGCCCGGCGACAGTGGTATTCTTAAAGGCCCCCTCTCATACTTTAAGGCTCATTTATGTCAAAAACATGAAAGCTCTTCACCTAGCTTTAGCTTGAACTTTCTATCCTTCATCAGGAAAAACTCCAGTGACAGAACTCTCTGGAAAGAAGTTAAGAAAAAAAAATAGTGTAAGAAAGCCAGAATCATTTGGAGCAAGAGGAAGATTGCTTTTGTTTTTTTCTAACTACAAGCATGCAGTGCTACAGGAGGCCAGAAGAGGGCGTTAGATCCCCAGGAACCGGTTACAGATGGCTGTGAGCTGCTGTGTCTGCTCAGAGCTCCTCTGATCCTCATTGGCGAGGGGTGGGGTGGGGGGACACGGAAGGATGGACGGATGTACGTACGGACGACACACAGGATGGGGACAACACGCGCTAGCCCATGAGCCTGGGAAGTCCATCTTTTGTCACCTCAGACCCCACATCATCGTGTCCAGGTTTCTACACAGGTTTTGGGAACCAAATTCTAGCCCTTATGTTTATGAGACGAGCACTTTATGAATGAGCTATCTGCTGTTTTTGAGTCTGTGGAACCTTTTGGACTGTGGCCTAGCTAACAGAAGTGCGGGGTTATCAGCATCAGGTTTAGTCTCAGTCTTTTGCTTCCAGACCCACCACTAAGAGGCAGTCACAGGTTCCCACCTCCATGAACCAAGCCCAGCTGCCATGCCTTCTCTGTCAATGGACACTGAGCTAAAACAAGTCCTTCTCTCTCTCCTCTCTCTCAAGATTTATTTATTTATTATGTATACAGTGTTCTGTCTGCATGTATTCCTGCAGGTCAGAAGAGGGCACCAGATCCCATTATATATGGTTATGAGCCACCATGTGGTTGCTGGGAATTGAACTCAGGACCTCTGGAAGAGCAGTCAGTGCTCTTAACCTCTGAGCCATCTCTCCAGCCCACCCCCTCTCTCTTTTAACATTTATTTATTTCTCCAAGTTACATCTCAATCACAGTCCCCTCCCTCCCCCTCCTGGTCCCACCCTCCTAACCTCTTCCCCCTCCCCCTCCTATCTGCTTTTTTTTTTTTTAACTTAAGGTGTATCTTTCCTCCCCAACAGCTTCCCCTTTTAGTCTAATAAAAGGCTCTGTTTCTTGTAACAGTAAATACAATACAAAATAAGAACAATTAGGCAACAATTATGAAAATTATAGAGTATATAACATATATTCCCAATGTCCAGTCCATACATATATGGCAACTGATATTAATATTCTGTTCTCTACCTCAATGAGCTTAAAGTTCTATACCTAACTCAGTTTCCATCCTAACTTGCATTATCAACTTAAAAACATCTTCTTAGACCTAGAACATCCTCTTAATTCCTAAACAACTTAAAATTTAACTGAGACTCTAACTAACTAGTCTTCAACCACATGAGAGAACTGAGAAGCATAAATATATCTGATTATACACGAAGTGAAGAGCCAGCAGCTTCCAAAACTAAGAAATGACAGACAACTGGCTGCCTGGACAGTGCCCAATTTCTCTCAATACATTAGAGCATTTATCTACAGCCCTTGGGCCCTGTTTCTCTGACAGACACTAATTGTAAAGCAGGAATTATGAAGGACTTGCCTACCCTGTCTTGGCAGAGCTGGGCTGTGGACTTACCTGCTTCCAAGTTTTGTCCTTTTTGGACAGCGTTCTGTCTACAGTTGAAGCAAGGGCTTTTTCTTGCCCAGTAGCTAGCTTGCCACTGATGCAGCCATCTCCAAATGGAGATTCTTTGATGCTCATCATCTACTTGGAGTAGAATGGGGGGTGTTGTCAGGAGCTGACATGTCTCAATATCAAAAAAATTTAAGTTAAGGAAACATCTTTAAATGCCATATTCTACAGATCTCTTGAGGTTTTTGAAGACCACCTATCTATCTCCATATATTTGGATAAGCAAATGTTGCTTGTCTCTTAGCAACTTGATTTCTGATTAACTTAGAAAACCTGTGATACACTACACTAGTACTTAACAAAATGACGTTTGAATGATTATTAGTTTGCATTTAATTATCCTAAACAGTTTGTGACAGTTGCTATCAAAAGGCCAAAACTTCACATTGCATTTTTAAGTATTTCATAGGTACAATACCTTAAAAAGTTAACCTTAATTTTTTATCAATATACAAGGATATAAGAACATATTCAATAACCTATGCCTTTTTCTCTATCCTTTCTCTCCTATGTAGGGGGGAAGACTTGAAAAAAAAAGGGGGGTGATACAGACATAATATAGGAATGATAGAGAAAAGAAACAGAGAGAATCCCTGGGTCTAAACTCCAAAACCTTAACAAGACCATTTAACAACTTTTAACCAATCCCCCTAAATAACAACAAACATCTATAACCCATTAAATGACCAAAGGAAAGGAAAAAAATCACCCACCCCACCTTCTGGGAATGGGATGTGGAGCTCATAAAATTGCTTCCTGTTGATTTGGGATGTAGGAGTCCCCCTTAAGCGGATCACTCAGAATTCTGTCATAACAAGAAAGTGTAACTAACACACTGTCTCACACTAACCCTGAATAGGCTCTCGGAAGCAAAGTGTAATGGGCTGACTCTAGGCATGCTGCTGAGTAACATAAACCAGTGCTGAATCTTCTAAGATGGAAACAAGTCTGGGTCCCTAAAAGCAGAAGGTCCAAACAGTACGTGACAGGTGGCAAATCCCCATATAGGTGGGAAAATAAGGCTATCCAAGGGTTTCCTCCTCACTGCAGTGGGAACATTGTATGGATACTTAAAGACACCTCATCAGTGCCAGGCGTGGTGGTGCAGGCCTTTAATCCCAGCTCTCAGGAGGCAGAGGCAGAGGCAGAGGCAGAGGCAGGCAGATTTCTGTGAGTTCAAGGCTAGTCTGTTCATCACAGGGTGAACTCCAGGACAGCCAGGAAGTTACACAGAGAAACCCTGTCTCGAAAAACCTATCAAAAAAAAAAGGCACCTCATCAAACAGAAGGAACATACTACTCTCTACAGTGCAAACAAAAATGTTTGATGATAGGGCAGTATCAAGAGCCTTAGCTTTCCTTTATTGCAAATAAAATTATACATCTGCATTTAGGATCTAACAGAGAAAGTAGGGTTTATGCACAATGATGCTCAATGTATCTTAATGTGAAAGGGATGAAGACACAGCTCAGGGCTAGAGAGCACACAGAGCTTGGGGCTAGCCTGGGCTATAAGACAGACCCAGCTTCACCCTCTTCCTCTGAAAACCAAAGTAAAACCACCAAAAAAAAAAAAAGAGACAAATAATTAAAATAACAAAAATGAGGTCATATAAGTTATTTCCTCTATGTGGTCACATACTTATTTTGATTTTTTTTTTTTTTTTGAGACAGGGTCTGCTTATCCTAAAACAATGGAGACCAGGCTAGCTTGAAAGTTGTATTTTTAAAACTGAGTTCTATGGTATGCACACAGAGTCCCCCACTACTTGGGAGGCACAAGACCAATCTATGTATCTATCTAATCTACCTACCTACCTATCTGTCTAGTGTGTGTGTGTGTGTGTGTGTGTGTGTGTGTATATATATATATATATATATATATATATATATATATATATATTTCTTTTCCGAGACAGGGTTTCTCTGTGTAGCCCTGACTCTCTTGGAACCCACTTTGTACACAGGCTGGGCCTGTGTTACTCACAGATCTGCCTGCTTCTGCTTCCTGAGTCCTGGGATTAAAGGCATACACCACCAAGGCCAGCCAATATTTAGTGCTTTCAACTGACACATAACAGAATACCATGATTTTTTTTTTTTTTTTTTGGTTTTTTGAGACAGGGTTTCTCTGTTTAACAGCTCTAGCTGTCCTGGACTCGCTTTGTAGACCAGGCTGGCCTCGAACTCGCAAAGATCCACTTGCCTCTGCCTCCCAAGTGCTGGGATTAAAGGCGTGCGCCACCACCACCCGGCTTTTTCTTTTTTTTTTTTAGACAAGGTTTCTCTGTATAGTCCTTACTGTCCTGGACTCACTCTATAGACCAGACTGGTCTCAAACTCACAGAAATCACCTGCCTCTGCATCCCTGAGTGCTGGGTTAAAGGCATGTGCCACCACATCCATCCTGAATACTATGATCTTAATGTTACATAAAAAATGCAGGAGAGAAACATTTAAATGTAAATAGCGGTGTCTGGCAATAAAATGTAATAGTTTATTTGCTTCTTTATTCTTTCCCCAATTCCCAAAAGTTCTGTCATAAATACACATTTTTATAATCAGAAAACAGTGTTTTTATTTTTCTGTAGAAGGAAAAAAATCCCCTCACTATAGTAAGTTCATCATCTCTACATAAAGGCAAAAATGTATGGCCACTTACCTATGCATGCTCCATGCTGGGTTTCTGGAAGCTGAAATGCATGCCCAGGAACATATGTATGTACACTAACTGTATTATAGAATCTCAACAGATGACTACTGATACACATAAATCCAAGAACAGCATCACAAAACACATCACTGAAGTATACTAAAATAAGGTTATTTACTGAAAAAAATGATACATTGGACATAATCTGTATATAGGACAAAGCAATTAATGGTAAACTTAATAAGGCACCTTTTAAATCAGATGCTGTACAAAATACATTTAGTGTGTTACATATCAAAGATGAATCTATATTTTTGGTGTTTTACAACTGCATAATAAAAATGCCTTTTAAAACCTGTCAATGCCTTATGTACAGTTTCCCTAAGCTATAATATTTTCATTTTATACAATATATGCTACATTTTAGTTTTTAAGTGGGAAAAATAAAGGTCACTAAAGAGCTTAAATAGTTCCACTGAAAGATTACAGAGCACAACCTAAAATTATACTATTATATCTAATTCTTTGCAAAGGCCATATTCACAGGCTTTCTTCATGGGATGATCCTTCCCTGTGGGTTCATACACTGCACCAGAGGAACAAGTTCTGCTTGCCTCGTTGCCACCCTCACAGCCAGGAAGTGAGCCAACTGCCATTGCTTAACATCTGACTCAAGTCAATTTGTGTTATTACCACAAGGGCTATACAACCTTTCTTTTTACATGAGTTACACTCCTGGTGAAATTATCTTAGACATTTGGAAACATTTCAAAACAATACACATCTGAAAAGACAAGTGTTTCACTTAGAAAATCTGCCCTGGGATAGACTACTCAATGCCCAATTTGACCTTTGGCCAAATCAGACAAGTACAGTTCTTGAAAATTTACTGTCTTTTTATTCTAAACAAGAAAAATATCTAAAAAGAAAAATGATCACTAGAATGAATAAATAAAAACTGGCACATTCCAGGACAAGAGCTGATAAACAGCAAAAGGTCACTTTATGGGCTTAGTAACATTTCTGGACACTGGAAGGTATGTGCTGACTAAGATACCTTTTGTTACAGTATTTCCAGAGAAATCAGCTCAAATTTTATACTGGGAACAGTACTCAGTGCTGTAGAAGCCTCAGAGAATCAGGCTGGGGTGAATCTCAACATGCTCTGTACCCCAGAACTATCAACCATACAAACTTTCATCACATCTTCCTGGATTACTTGGTATTTATTTAGATAGTTTAGGTTTTTGGGCTTTTATATTTTAATTTTCAAAAGGAAGGCTGGCTCTAGTTACGTATTTTTTAAAACTCTAGATTCAAAGGGGGACCAAACCATAGTTTCCAGATTTTTACAAGTCATTAATTACATAACACTCAATGTAGTTAGATGTATTCTTTCTTTTCAATTACATTCGTGTTTGAGTATGTGGAGTACATGATGTAATGGGGGGGTGGGGGGGGCACATGCCATGGAGTGTGTACAAGTCAGAGGACAACCACAAGGTACTTGGTTCTCTCTTTCCGCCGCATGTGTCCAGAGACTGAACTGAGGTTGGTGGGCTTGGCAGCAAGTGCCTTAAACTACTGAGTTCTCACAAGCCCCAAAGTCTGATGTATTCTTTAAATATTTCACTTATTCAATTTTAAATTTAAGAGTAAGAGGGAAAAGAGAAAACAGTAAGTTTAATGCAACTTTAGATTTTAGAATTCCAAATAAAGAACATAGCAGCATTTACCTTTTAAAGAATGTTACTGTTTCATGGCTGGGCATGGTGGCACACACCTTTAATCCCAGCACTCGGGAGGCAGAGGCAGGCGGCTCTCTCTGAGTTCAAGGCTAGCCTGGTCTACAGAGTTCCAAGATAACCAGAGCTACACAGAGAAACGGTCTCAAAAAAAAAAAAAAAAACCCACAAAGCAAAAACAAAAAGAAAGTTACTGTTCCTAATGAGTGTACTGAAAGGCAACACAGGAAGGCAGAGAATGGAAAACTCACTGCCTTATAATTATTAATTCCTTTTTCTTAGACCAAGCTAATCAGAAAAGAATCATTACAGTGGTCTCCACACACCATTTAAGCATGACTAAGAATGAATACCATTCCTTAGGTATATCATTAAGATAAGTAATTCTAAAAAAAAAAATTATTTTTATATTTTATGTGCATTGGTGTTTTGCCTGCATATAGGCCTGTGTGAGGTTGTCAGATCCTGGAGTTACAGTCATGAGCTGCCATATGGGTGCTGGGAATTGAACCTGGGTCCTCCGGAAGAGCAGCCAGTGCTCTTAACCGCTGAGCCATCTCTCTAGCCCAATAAGTGATTTTTAAGACTTTAGTTTATTCAGGCAAAATATACCTAAGTTAACTGAGCTTAGGTAAAATCAGACCTCAGTGTTCTTGGGCTTTAGGTACATTAGATGAAACTCATTACACAAAAACAGTCAAAACAAATCTCAAATTTGTAGACTATGACCTATAGGTATTCTATTGAGTCGTAATTGTGTAGATGGACAGATGAACATATGCTCTGCCTGCCTCCCATTTAATTTAAATCATTTTGACTATGTTGTGATACAATCACCTTTAATTATGTTTCATCCAAAGAGACAATGTCACTTGATCCTCACATAGTTTGTTTGCTCAGAATAAACATTTAAATAGTATGATATCAGCATAATAAGTTTGAACCAGAACTGTTCTTTGACATACTAAGGCATCTATAAAATATACATCATTTTATTTAATAATGTTCAGTGGAGAGATGAGCAGTGACCTTTGTCTTCACAAGTTAGGGACCAGAAATTCTAAAACCAAATTTCAAAAGATTAAGATATTTAAAATCCATTTACAGTTATCGACAAATTTCTATCAGCTGACAACCTCATAAAAGAAATATGAGGCAATATATTAATGAAGTTTTTGATTAAAGTTTTTAAATGCATGAACTTTAATTCGTACATAGTTCTACTTTAAAACATTTCCCCTCCATGTGAGCTGTTTTGTGTAGAATTAAGTATGTATGTAAAATACGGCTAGGATGATGGCTATGCAGGTTTATTACACATGATAAACAACTTCCCTTTTTAAGAGGTACTGAGAACAAAAACTTCAGAGTTTGATCACAGGTGTGCACGTTGCTATCAGATGTAGTAAGGCTGAAGCCAGGAAGAGGCATTTTCTTTCAAAGTATGGTTCAAGGCATACATGAGATTCAACTCTGGATAGGAGGCATTTCATAACAAAAATAATTACCAAAAAAGAAAACAAATTGGTGATGGAAGGAAAACTGTCCAAATTTATGGACACTTTACACTTACTTTGGCCTTTACAACTATTATGTTAAAAATAAAGGTGGTGGAGAAGTTACTACAGTTACAAGGTAGATGGCTTTTATGAGATTGGCGAACGTTGATCAGATATTGCATATTTAAACCACTGGCCACAAATGCCCTCCTGTGCAGCCATACATTCTTTTCTTCTAAGCCCATGGCAGCAGAAGAATTCTGGTGTGCATATTAAAGACATGGTGCACCATCATAAACCAGGCAGCATCCCAAAGAGATCATAACCTATTGGCTCTTTACAAAGACAGAACACAGAAAGATGTTTTCTCTGATAGAAGGCAAGTACGTCTTTCTCCATCTCCGCTGAGCTCATTAATTTTCTTAAGGCTTTCACAGAAAGCATCACTTTATGGATAGCATATTGAGTACCCAGAGTTTGACCAGAGACTTCTTATCATATTTGGAGTCTTGATGCAGTTCATAAAAACCAAAAAAGCATCAGAAAACCACGTTTAAAACACAGCTGTCCGTATATAAAGAATGACATGCTGAAGTTCCAATCTTGTATTCTGTTAGCAGCCTGAGAAGATGTAGAGAAAGAGTGAGACCAGCCAACACCCTACTCCATACTGACTCCAACCATTCCTTGGAGGACACTCTTGCAGTCTGAATTCTCCCTCACAGTTGTTTAAGTGTCAAATCTTTACATCCTGAGATTCAACCATTTTTGCAAGTGTCTTCTTGATTCTCAAAGCTGTGAGTCTGGAGGCTGGATTATGGGCCCAGCATTCTGACATTAGCTTCAGAACTGCTCGAAGACACTAAAGACAAAGGGAAAGAGTGTGATGAGTAGAAAGCAGCATGACACTCACTGGTCACTGTGCAGGGTCTGGAACAACTTACTTCGTCACTGTTCCAGCGGTTAGACACTACTGGCCGCAAGCGTTTGACACACACAACCTCACGCATCTCTTCATAGGATGGGTCGATGGGCACCATGTTGTAATATGGTAGCTGATATTCTTCCACTATTCCTGCAGGCAGGGGAAAACACAGTGAGCAAAAACATGGGCGTGTGGTGACTCACAATCTACATATACAGCATCTCCCACTGAACTATGGAACTAAGAATGGCGTTTGGTTTTTCGAGACAGGGTTTCTCTGTGTAACATCCCTGGGACTCACTCTGTAGACCAGGCTGCCCTCGAACTCGGAGATCCACCTGCCTCTGCCTCGAGTGCTGGGATTAAAGGCGTGCACCACCACGCCTGGCTCTGAATGGTTCTTTTTTTTTTTTTTTTTTTTTTTGGTTTTTCGAGACAGGGTTCCTCTGAATATCTCTGGCTGTCCTGGACTCGCTTTGTAGACCAGGCTGGCCTCGAACTCACAAAGATCCGCCTGCCTCTGCCTCCCAAGTGCTGGGATTAAAGGCGTGCGCCACCACCGCCCGGCTGAATGGTTCACTTTTAACAGTAAATATGTTTTTCTATTATTTATAACCCATTATTTCCCCTACCTCTGACAGAGTGAAAGTCATTCAACAATGGTATGGTATTTCTTTTGGGGGCAGAATCCTTGAGAATCGGAGACAAAAGGACTATGATATTAAGCCAGCCTGGGCTACAAGTAATGAAACTCTTAAAACAAACAAACAAAAACCCACCAAAAAACAAACGGAAGAAGAAAGAGGATTTTCTTAAAATTTTTAGTGTAAATATCTCTTTCCTTGTTTATTCCTATTACTGAATGTCTATTACTCTCTGCTGCAAAAGAAAGACTGATATGATCTGTGAGCAAGATCACAAAGCAGGCCCACGACTGCTCTTAGAAGGAGACTATAAGAGCCGGGCGGTGGTGGCACACGCCTTTAATCCCAGCACTTGGGAGGCAGAGGCAGGTGGATCTCTGTGAGTTCAAGGCCAGCCTGGTCTACAAAGCGAGTCCAGGACAGCCAAGGATATTCAGAGAAACCCTGTCTCGAAAAAAACAAAAAAAAAAAAAAAAAAAAGAAGGAGACTATAAGGTCAGCCCTGGCCTACTGTCTGGGACCTGGGTGCTGAGCGATCCTCCACAGCTGTAGTCATCTCCCAGGTGTTAGTGGTCCACTGTGTTCTGGCTGATGGTTAGTGCAGATGCTGTTATTATGGTCAACACCCACTTTTTTTTTTTTTTTTGGTTTTTCGAGACAGGGTTTCTCTGTGTATCTCTGGCTGTCCTGGACTCACTTTGTAGACCAGGCTGGCCTCGAACTCACAGAGATCCGCCTGCCTCTGCCTCCCAAGTGCTGGGATTAAAGGCGTGCGCCACCACACCCGGCTTCACTTTTTTTGAGAAGCTGGAGTTCTAGTACACCCCAGCAGAGGAAATGTACACAGCCAGCAGAGAGGGAATCTCTGGATGAGAACACTTCACACTGTCACAGCTGGCTGAGGGAGGAAGTGAGCATGTCCTCTGTGAACAGACCCGAGAGGGCTGCTGGAAACCTCTCTTGGATTCCCTGAGTTTTGCACCTTTCCCTCAGATGACTTTAAGGAATCTTTTCACTGAAATGAAATATATGTGAGCAGTAAAGACAACTATGTGGGAATCTTAGGGTAATTCTAGTCAAACCACAACATCTGAGAGTGGTCTTGGGAAACTCTGACATAGGTGACAGACATATAAATTAATTATTTTTTAAATGACAGGTAAACAAACATAATCAGAAACGCTATTCAAACTCTTACCTCCTGTAATACAACGACGGGCCATTTCCCAAATGATCAAGCCAAAGCTATAGATATCAGCCATGATGTAGGGCTGGAAATGGTTTTTATTCAGGCTTTCATCTAGCACTTCTGGAGCCATGTAGCGTTTGGTGCCCACTCTGGTATTCAAGGGTATATCAACTTCATTTGTATCACTAAGACAGGAGGAAGACAATGGTCACGTTGAGGGTCAACAATAGTTCATCTCTGTACATTTTTATAAATATTTTTCTGTCTAAAATGTGTAAATTCCTGTATTCTTTATCATAAATTCTTAAGGCCAGATGTATTAGGAAATAGAGAACCTTTATAGATTTTATATGCTGCATATTACATAACCTCCCTAGCAGAGTCTGAGATAGTTGGTCTGAGTCTTGATACCATGTCTGCCACAAATCACTAACTCTGACTTTTCCACACTAAACCGGATTAACATAGACACCTTTCTTAAATTCAGCTGAGGATCTGTCACCAAGGAAGTTCTGCACTGCTCAAAAGATAACAATACTGGACTAGGATGTGGATCAGTGGTTCCACCCGATAGGTGTGGCTATCCACACTATAACCCTGACACTAAGCACTGAAGAGCTAGTAGGGCAGGGTGATCAGAAAATCAAGGTTGTCCTTGGCTACATGTGACCCTATCTTTAAAAAAAGATTTTTTGGTGCTTCGAGACAGGGTTTCTCTGTGTAGCCCTGGCTATCTTGGAACTCACTCTGTAGATCAGGCTGGCCTTGAACTCATAGAGATCCACCTGCCTCTGCATCCAAAGTGCTGGGATTAAAGGCAGGCGCCACCAAGCCCGGCCATTACAGACAGTTTCAAACTCCCATGTGGGTGGTGTGATTTGAACCTGGGTTCTTTGGAAGAACAGCCAGTGCTCTTACACTGAGCCATCTCTCCAGCCCCTTTATATAAGAAAAGTACAGATAATTATATCTTAGAGGTTAGCATAAAAATCAAAGAGGAATCATTTACTTTTACCATTCTTTCATAATAGGCTTAGCACTCAAGATACAGAATTAAAATTTATTTTTCATGGATCCAATTTACTTAGCTGTGTTATAAGCAAAGTAATATCTATATAAAGTCAACCAGTAATAAATGATTCATTAGTTTTCTGGGTTGTGGACTGAAATTTAGACTTGAAGGCATGAATGCTTTGTTACTTATGCCCCTAGGTCTGGGAGGTTCTGAAACTATTTTCCAGTGGAGACTGATACAAAGTATTGTGTTTTGTTATAAAACAAATGATGGTTAATTTGCATTGCCATCTTGACTAGATTTGGAAGCAACTAAGAAAGACCTTGGAGGAGAAGGGAGTCTCTGAGACTGCTTACAGAGAAGTTTAATAGAGGAAGGACAGATCACCCTGAATGAGGTGATACCATCCCAGTGGCTGGGGTCCCAGAATGAATAAAAATGGAAAAAAAAGAGAAAGCAAGGGATCACCAATTGGTGTCCAACTCCCTGCTTTGAGCACAGGTGCAGTGTGACTAGTCACCTCACACTCCCACTACAGTGCTTTTCCTTTGGCAATGGACTACATCCTGAAAACATGAGCAAAGTAAGTCTTTCCTTCATTAAAAGTTGCTTTTGTCACACTTTTCACAGCAACATGAAACATAATATATAAAGTAGGTTCTTAAGGGCAGGCTCATTGGGTAAGAACACTTACTGGACAAACACGAGGACCTGAGTTCAACTCCTAGCAATCAACCTGCGTATGTTCATGTGCCCACCAGTAGACCCGCTGCTATGGAGGGTAGAGAGAATTGGGGCTTCCAACCACCAGCGTAGCTCCTGGTTTAGTGAGAGACCCTTTCTCAAGGAAGTAACAAAATGATAAAAGCAGGATATTGGGGGTCCTCCTCTAGCTTCTGCATGTGCATCAATATATACTGCACAGAGAAGGAAGGGAGGGCTGTCACTACGATAAACCTGACAATGCGGTCAATATGCCTTTAGTACTGACCTATGGGGGAATGGGGAAGAGTTTGGAAGCCTAGAATGTTGAAAGAAATGCAGACAGTTGAGGCCGGGCTCATGAGGTTTCAGAGAACGAGGACTATTAAGAACTAGGCTAGAAGCCGGGCGTGGTGGCGCACGCCTTTAATCCCAGCACTTGGGAGGCAGAGGCAGGTGGATCACTGTGAGTTCGAGGCCAGCCTGGTCTACAAAGTGAGTCCAGGACAGCCAGGGCTGTTACACAGAGAAACCCTGTCTCGAAAAAACAAAAAACAAAACAAAAAAAAAAAAGAACTAGGCTAGAGGGGCTGGAGAGATGGCTTAGAGGTTAAGAGCACTGGCTGCTCTTCCAGAGGTTCTGAGTTCAATTCCCAGCAACCACATGGTGGCTCATAACCATCTACAATGAGATCTAGCACCCTCTTCTTGTGTGCACGTGTACATACTTCAATACAGAGCATTGTATACATGAATAAATCTAAAAGAAAAAAAATTAACTAGGCTAGAGCGGGGTGAGGTTGCACACGCCTTTAATCCCAGCACTCAGGAGGCAGAGGCAGGTGGATCTCTGTGAGTTTAAGGCCAGTCTGGTCTACAAAGTGAGCCTAGGACAGCCAGGGCTACACAGAGAAACCTTGTCTTGAAAAACAAAACAAACAAACAAACAAACAAACAAACTAGGCTAGAGGCTATTTGTGTTCTATTTTGGCAAGAATTGGGCTGCATTCTTCCTATGTCCTGAAAACTCATGTGAGGATGAAGTAAAAACAATGGATTAAGGGTGGAGAGATGGCTTAGCAGTTAAAAGCACTTGATGTTTTTCCAGAGGCCACCTGGGCACCTGGGTTTAATTTCCAGAAGCCACACAGTGGCTCAGTACCACCCCTGTTCCTGGGTTCTGATGCCCTCTTCTGGCCTCTTCAGGAACTGCATGAATGTGGGACACAGACATAAATCCATACACATAAAAATAAGAGATAAAGCCAGGTATGGTGGCACAAACCTTTAATCCCAGCACTTGGGAGGCAGAGACAAGCAGATATGAGCTCAAGGCCAACCTGGTGGTCCAGAGTCAATTCTAGGACAGGCAGGGCTACACAGAGAAACCCTGACTTGAAAAATAAAATGCACGCATGCACACGCACACGCACACACTAGCCAAACAACAATGGGGTATGTTTTTTGTTTTAAAAATTCTATTTTTATTTGTGTTCATGGGTGTGTGCTATGTGAATGAAGTATCTGCATGTGGCAGAAGAGGGCAGTGGATCCCCTGGAGTTGGAGTTAGATTGGTGAGTATGGGCCACTCATATGGGTGCTGGGAGCAGCAGCAAGTGCTCGTAACTACTGAGTCATCTCTCTAACCCTTAGTATACTTTGTTTAGTGGAAAAAATCTGAAGATAGCATGACATTATAGCTGTGACACACTCTTCTTTCTTGTGCAAGAGGAGGGTACATGTGTGGAGGTCAGAGGATGACTTGCAGGACTCAGTTCTTTCTTTCACCATTTGGATTCCGGGGTGCAGCCATTGTCAGGCCTGGTAGCACATGCCTGTACCCACTCAGCCATCTCACTGGACCTTGCTTACTTTTAAAAGGACTATAAAACTATTGACCACTGTTCATCATTATACACAATAAAGTTAACAATACAAAGCTGGATAACATTCTGATACTACAAAATTATTTCCCTGGCTTTTGTGGAACCAATACAACACAAAAAAGGTCGTACCTATGTATAAAGAATGAGTTGAGGTACTAAGTCAATAATTCACACTACAATATTTTATTCATTCATTTATGGCAGTCGAGTCCTAAGCTGCCAAGGTGTCTAATCATGTGACTACATTTCCATGAACTGTCCTCACTATTCCACAAATCATAACCTTTTAGTACAGTTATTTGAACTTAGTGTAAAGGAATGACTCACTTAAGTCTTTAGATTCATTAAAACCAGGATTTGTCTAGTTTGAGTCAGGGAGTTACTGACAGAGATAAAAATTTGTCTTTTAGGAATTGTGGATATAAATTATTACATACATGTCACTACATATATATATTTATGAATATATTATATATTCATAAAGATATATGGAGACTGTCCAGGCAGCTAGTTGTCTGTCATTTCTTAGTTTTGGAAGCTACTTGCTCTGCACTTCCTTTTTATTCGGATATAGTTATCCTTCTCAGGTCTCCAATGTGGTTGAAGACTACATAGCCTTACAGTTAAGTTTTAAGTTGTTTAGGAATTAAAAGAATGTTCTAGGTCTAAGAAGTTTTTTTTTTTTAGGTTGGTAATGCAAGTTAGGATGGAAACTGAGTTAGGTATAGAACTTTAAACTCATCGAGATAGATAGATAAAAGAATATTATTATCAGTTGCCAAATATGTGTGGACTGGACATTGGGAATGTATGTTACACCTTATAATTTTCATAATTGTTGCCTAATTATTCTTATTGTTTTATATTGTATTTATTGTTATAAGAAAAAGAGCTTTTTAATGGACTAAAAGGAGGAGATGTTGAGGAGGAAAAAGATACACCTTAAATTAAAAAAAAATTTAAAAATATTTAAAAGTATGGTTTTAGAAACATTTTTTATTTATCCCCAATCCAAAATGATCCCACAGAAAAGTTTTCCAGTTTAAGCTGTTAAGGCACAGACAGGCCGATACAGTTGTGGCAGAAAGGAGACAGGCTGACTATGTGATGAGAAAGCAAAATTTGTTAGAATCCCCATGTGGTTCATCAGGCATACCAGATGCAAAAGCTATATAGCCACAGAAGCTTTATCAAGGTTCCTCAAGGGAGTATGTGGCAGGGTTGAACTCCCTGAAATAAAATAGCTCTAGGGAGCTGGAGATGCTAGGACTACGAATGTCCACTGAGGAAAAGCTACAAGCATGAAACAAGGCCAGCTTAAGAGAGATGCAGGCGGCAAAACAGGACGGATGGGGCTATCCAAGCTCCCTGCAGCCCAGGTACCTACCACATGTGGTGCTGGAGGTCCCAGTGGTTGTTCTGGGTCTCAGTCATGTTTTAGTCTAGTTTCCTTGCTACATTTGTATTCTTTCCTTTTGAAATGGAAATGTTTATTCTGTGACATAGTATATTAGAAATATCTCCTAATTTTAATCTCATAAAGGGCTAATAGTTAAAGCATTGCTCTAAATGTGTGAGAAACTCTTGGCTCACAGAGAATCCATACACCTCTGCCTCCTGAGTACTGGAGTTAGAGGTGTGTGCTATCACACCTTGCACTCAATCTTGGTTTTGGGTAACAGATCTGTTAAGACTCTAGGGACTCTTACAGAGCTAAATCCATTTTGTATGATTACTATGAGATAAGTAATAAGCATCAACAATAAAGGGTGGAATGTTATGGCTTAAATATCAAGAGTTTGGGCGTCAAGTTGGCAAAAGGTAGACCTGTGATGTTTAATTTTAACTGCCTATATAATGGATCGAATCATCTGGGACACACAACTCTTGTGTGTCTCTAGGGGTATTTCTAGGGGTTTCAATAAAAGAGGGATGACCTAACTTGGTTGTGGGCAGCACCACCTATCAGCTGGGGCCCACTCTTATTAAAAAGGGAAAGGCAGAAACAAGTCATCTCTGCATTCTGACTGCAACATCATGAGCTACTTTTCCTTTCCTGTCACCATGCTCTCCTTGCTAGGATACACTGTACCCTTAAACCATGAGCCACAATATACCTTTCCTTTCCTTAATTGATTTTTGCCAGGTATCTTGTCTTGGAAAAAAAATGAAGAAATAAAACATCTGATGATATTTTAAGCCAACAAATACTGTGGAGCCTGACTGACTCCATCTTGAAAAAAGATTCCATTTTGTATTAAGTTTGACTTAGAGCTGGCCTCCAGTTCCAGAAAAAAACAGCAAAACACACCCCACCTTGCATTTCAGGGGAGTTCCCCAGTCATAACCGGACAGTTCACTCTGAGAAAGCACCCAAAAAAATCTAAACAAGACTTTCTGATGGTCAGGCTGACCAATAATGGTATGGCAACAACAAGCCAATTAGGGATAGACAGGTGTGTCCAAATGTCATCCAATCCTATGGCAGAAACCCCTTTCTTTGTTTAGGCGCTTATAAAAACCCTGTATTTTCTGAGTTCAGAGCTCTCAACTGGAACCGGTGTGTGGGTAGGCTTTGGGGGTCCCTGCTCGTGCTTGAATAAACAACCCTCATGCTTTTACATTGGAGTTGGCTCCTGGATGGTCTTGGGGATCTCAAGAACTGGGCAGAACAATACTACACTGATCAAGAACATTGTTAATGTTGCTTTGGCAGCACATATACTAAAATAGGAATAATACAGAGAAGATTAGCATGACTCCTATGCAAGAATGACAAGCAAATTTGTGAAGCGTTTTTTAAAAAAAAAAGTTAGGAGGTAGTGGCGCTCGGGAGGCAGAGGTAGTGGATCTCTGTAGTTTGAGGCCACTGCAAAGTTTGTTCTAGGGCTACACAGTGAAACCCTGTCGTGAAAAAAAAAAAAAATCAAACCAAAAACAACCCACCCCATTCCCCCCAAAAACCCCAAAACAAAAAGAACACTGTTAATGACCAGGGAAATAGATTTAGATGGCCCATACTACTACTATTGGGGGGGGGTGGGGTGGAAGGCCAAGTATGGTGGCACACGCCTTTAATCCCAGCACTGGCTAAGGCAAGAGGATCTCTGTGAGTTCAAGGTCAGCATGGTCCATAGAATTCCGGCCCAGCCCACCTGACAAAGTGAGTCCTTGCCTCAAAATAAATAACAAAAGATACATCTATTCACTGTTCCACCCATCCATGTGCATGAATATGTGCCTGCATGAGT
The DNA here is from genome assembly GCA_907164525.1 of Lophiomys imhausi. Taxonomy (NCBI): domain Eukaryota; kingdom Metazoa; phylum Chordata; class Mammalia; order Rodentia; family Muridae; genus Lophiomys; species Lophiomys imhausi. The sequence goes on along the minus strand of CAJQZJ010014563.1, from coordinate 3,595,758 downwards.
TTATATGCAGGTGTGTCCATGGAAGCCAGATCCCCTGCAATTGGAGTTACACGTAGCTGTGAGAAGCCTGATGTGGGTGCTAGGAACTGACTCCAGGTCCTTGCAAGAGCAGTAAGTGCCCTCAACTACTAAGTCATCTCTCCAGTCTCTCAACTAGCATTTTTATTTTGTGGCCTTAAATGAATTCTGAAATATGAAACAACTGGTCTGCTTTTAAACTACATTATAAGTGCTTAACAGTTCTCTGAAATGTTAGAGTTCTAATTGTTGTAGAAAACTGACAATGTCAAAAGACACTGGCTAATTATCTCCCCATATTTACCCAAGTATAAATTCACACACTATATTGTTCTGAAGTAGTATATACAGTATGCCACAATATGTGGAAACTCTTCCAGTATCCTCCCTTCTTTAGAAATCCATAGTGAAGAAAATACTTATGCAGGTCCTCAAAAACAGAATAATATGTATAAATGTATAAAATTCAACCATGTTCATGATAACCTTTTTTGTTGTTGTTTTTTTGTTTGTTTGTTTGGTTGGTTTTTTTTTTGGAGACAGAGCTCTGGCTGGCCTGGAACTCACTAAGTAGACCAGGCTGTCCGAGAACTCAAGAGATTCACATGCCTTTCTGCCTCCCAAGTATTGGGATTAAAGGTATGTGCCATCCACTGCCCAGCTTTATGATAACCTTTTTAATACAGATGAACTGGAAAGCAAACTTAATGCCCATTATTTAGGTCACAAGTTTCTTTATATGTAACATGGACAACTGTATCTGAAAAAAGAGCAAGTACAGGTAAACTAAATAAAAGCATAAAAACCAGGAAATCAACAATTACTGGAAGAGCCTGGAGATGTGATTTAGTAGCAGAGTGTGTGCTCAGCATACATAGGAGCCTGGGTTTAATCCCAATAATCCCCAGAAACCTAGAGTGAAATGCAGCTTTATAAAAAGAAAAACAAACTCTAAACAACACTGAGTATAAATACCTGCTAGATATTAAAATAATTTACAAACAGTGGACAAAGAATCATTTACCTGTTGAATTTAACAGCCAGGCCCAGATCAGCAATACAGCAACTTCCATTTTTCTTAATAAGGATGTTTTTGCTCTTCAGGTCTCGATGAGCAATTGCAGGCTTTCCCTGGGTACCATAAATTTCTGTGTGGAGGTGGCAGAGACCACAGGCCGCAGAATAGGCTAACTTGAGTAGGGCTCTGGTGTCTAGCGTGGCACATTTCAGGAAGTCATAGAGAGATCCATTTTCATGGTAATCAGTAATCAAATACAGCTGAGTCCAGGAGCCAGTACCTTTAATGTCTGCAGCTATAAAACCTGTTTAGTTAATGTTTAAAGGTTAGTTGTCCTCAGAGATGCTAGGCAGTTACAGATGCACATCAGGACACTAGGAATGAACTACTTAACTATGTACAGACTGTACTATCCTAATTTGATTGGCAAAATGTTTTGAATGTGTCACCAAAAATTCATTTCCTATGATTTATATATGTCACCACAGTTTTACAATAAGTTTACAGTATTTTTAAAATTTATGTGTATTTGTGAGGGAGATCACAGTGTCAGGTCCCTTAGTGCTAGAGTTACAGGCAGTTGTGAGCTGCCTAATCTGAGTGCTGGGAATCAACTCAGGTCCTCCGAAAGAACAGTATGCGGTCTTAAACACTGAGCCGTATCTCCAGCCCAAATTTACAGAATTTTTAAAGACAGGCTTTTTTTAACAGTTAGGACTGAAAGATGCTGGGAGATCCTGGAGGCCAAGTCCACTTTGATATGTTGGAGAAATGGTACAGTGGTTAAGAGCACTGGCTGCTCTTCCAAAGGACCTAGGTTCATATCCCAGCACCCACATGGCAGTTCACAGCTTTCTGTGGTCTGAAAACCAACAGCTCTGTCTTTAAAAGCACAAAAAAGAAATTAAAAGGTATCTAAAGACAGGCTTTTGCTATGTAGTCCAGGCTGTATTCACACTTGTGATCATCCTGATTCAGCCTCTTGAGTACTGGGATTATCATGTGCTAACACATACAGCTAATTTATGATAACACATACAGCTAACATTAATCACAACAGTGATAATAATGTAACTATTACACAATAACTTGTAAATGCTATTTACCTGCATGATTCTTTCTTGCAAGGTTCTTTACCTGGGAATGGTGGCACACGCTTGTAATCCCAGTATTCAGGAGACAGAGGCAGGAGGACTGCACAAATTAAGGCTGCCAGAGCTCAAATTACGAGTAAGGCAAAACAAGAAAAACGAGAATAAAACAACAAAAACCTTACCCCTGAACTCAAAATAAAACTTTTAAATCTCAAGTTGAAAAATACATACTTTAAATTACATCAGAAACAGGATCTTTGTAGGTGGAATTATATTTACATGAAACCATGCATGATATAGACTGGACCGAATTCATTGATCAGTTCAATATGATGGAAATGTCCCAGACACACAGAGAAGACCATTATGAAATACAGAAAGGAAGGTCATCTGTAAGTCAAAGAATACTAACGAGACTCCTATAGCTAGGAAGAGCCCTTCAAAGAGGGCATGGCCCTACCAACAGGTTGGTTTTATAATTCTGGACCCTAAAACTAAGTGGAATCACCCGTTGTTTTCCTTCTGTGTGTGCGTGCACATGTCCACACAGGAGTGCGAGTGTCTGTGGAGGTCAGGGACAACCTTAGGTGGTGTTCCTCTGGCACCCCACACCTCCTGAGAACAGTCTCACGGGCCTGGAACAATGCCAGGTCAACTAGACCAGCTAGTCAGAGAGCTCCAGGGATCTGTGGAGCTCCACCTTCCACTACTCATCATCACTGTGGTTATAAGCTTATACTACATCCCACTTCATTCTTTTAGTGGTTCTAAACTCAGGTCTCTGTTTACTAGGCAATCTCTTCAACAAGTAAGCTATCTCCCAACCCCAATTCTGATTTCTTTTTTTCTTTTTGTTTTCCCAGACAGGGTTTCTCTAGGTAGCACCAGCTGTCTTGAAACTCATTCTATAGACTAGGCTAGCCTTGAACTCAGAGATCCACAGGGTTAAAGCTGTATACCACTAACCCAGGTGTACTTCTGATGTTTTAAATCACTCAGTTCATGACCATTTTTTACAGTAGTAATAGGAAATGAACATAAATGTCTGATTGGCAGTGGGCAATGCACTTTACAAATTAAGAGATAATGAAATAGCAGCTGAAAAGAAAACTCAGGAAAGCTAGATCTGTTTACACACACTACTTTTTTTTTTTTTTTTTTTTGGTTTTTCGAGACAGGGTTTCTCTGTATATCTCTGGATGTCCTGGACTCTCTTTGTAGACCAGGCTGGCCTCGAACTCACAGAGATCGGCCTACCTCTGCCTCCCAAGTGCTGAGATTAAAGGCGTGCGCCACCACCGCCCGGCTACACACACTACTGATCAGATACCTACATTATTTTATGACAATATAGATAAGGAGGTGAGAGGAACATATATCAGGTATACAAAATACAATAAAGCCACACACTTGGCTCTTCTAACTACAAGAGGTAAAAGGAGGATGCAGTTAAGCTACCCCAAAAAAGCACTCAAGTTCTCTACAAAAGACATGGCTTCCATTGTTATGTAAGTCCAGTAACCCAGCTTTTGAAACTCAACGTTGATGGTAGTAGTAAAATGCTTTCTTGGCAACCAGGATTGGGTTCTAGTTCACTGTGAATTCTACTGGATTTCTTATAGCTACGCAAACATTTGAATCCACATGCACATGGCTGGTTCTCCCTTGTATCCTAACGACCTTGCCAGAAAGAGGAACTTACTAAAGCAAAGGATACTCACCAAGTATGTTTTCATGACGCATTAACACCGTCTGGTAGATTTCCGTTTCTCTAAACCAGCTAGCTTCTTCAGTGGTAAAAAACACTTTGACTGCCACTTTTTCACCTCGCCATTTACCCATCCATACTTCTCCATAACGGCCTTTTCCAACCTGCCGAACCATCTGAATTTGTTTGGCAATAGTTCGCTGAACCTATACAGGAAAAAAAAGTTTTGAGCTCCCGATGAAAAGAATCTACTAAGGGTTATAACAGGCCATCCCATTAAAAAGCCTGGCATATCCAAATAGCTCTAATGCAATACTAACTCCAATGTTAAAATTTATAGTATTTATAAGCAGCAATGAACAATGTATTCTGAGGTCACACACAGGTTAGCCACTGGGATAGATTTAAACAGCCTCTCCTTCCCCACTCACTTGGGCTTTGGTTACTTGACTTCTCTGGCTATCAGAATAGGGAATGTGTGCTGCAAATAGACTTCACAGACGCTGTGTGAACCTACCCTTTCTACTCTCATGAAGCACCATGTCAACTGCCAATCCTATGCTCATATATGTATCAGTAGTTGAGCAAGTCCAGAAAACAAACTTCCCAACAGACTCATAATCATGAGAAATAATGTTTTTAGCTCAAGCCATTGAATTTAGAGAGTTTACTATCCAGAAAAATCTAAATAATTAAAACCCCTCAATTCAGTGTTTAAGATCTAGATGATTTAACCCAGTGCCAGTTTTCACTACTTACCTACACTTCTCTTATTCCAACCTTTTTTTTTTTCCTCCTGTGTAACAGCCCTGGCTGTCCTGGACTCACTTGGTAGACCAGGCTGGCCTCAAACTCACAGATATCTGCCTACCTCTGCCTCCCGAGTGCTGGGATTAGAGGCGTGCGGCCTCATGCCAGCATTCCAACATTTTTTAAAAATTAGAGGTGAGACAGGCAGTGGTGGCGCACGCCTTTAATCCCAGCACTTGGAAGGCAGAGGCAGGCGGATCTCTGTGAAGTTCGAGGCCAGCCTGGTCTACAAAGTGAGTCCAGGACAGCCAGAGCTGTTATACAGAGAAACCCTGTCTCGAAAAAAAAAAAAAAAATTAGAGGTGAGACTATGTGGTGTATAACTTCCCCTTCTCAGTGGTAGGGTTTGTCTTGTTTGAAGCTGTGCACATTGTCAGTCTCTGAGTTCATATGTGTATGAGTCTTGTTGTATCTGGAAGAGGCTGTTTCCTTAGAGTCACCCACCACATCTGATTCTTACAGTCTTTTGAATGTGAGGGTAATCTGTCACCCCATTGATTGCCAGGGTTCATCAGCAGATCTGGGTGGCTGGGCAGGTATCCCTTTCCTCTCTCACCACCCCATTGGTTCCCTCTCGAACCTTCCGGAGATGAAGGAATGGCCTTCACTCAAGGGTACAGAAGCAGCTTTGCTGTCCTGCTGGAACCTCCAAACAAATTCTCAAGCTCTATTCCAACTTTTTATAATTCACTCACCCACTCCTCTCCCAGGCTCCTGCTGCAGACCCAATTTTCTGCAGAGTGTTATTTGTCTGGCTTTAACATCTTTACTCTCCCTCCCTCTCCTTGGCTACACTTGTCAGAATCACAATTTTGTTTTTTATATACACCTGGCTTAGGATATAAGTAGTTTTGAAGTGCAGTATATACTTCATCTTTTATTTTCAGACTACTAGTAATTGTAAATGAAAAAGAACACTCTGTTCTGGGTGGAAGCTTACACCTGCCCTGGACTTTGGAGCTATGCAAAGCTGAACTGGCTTACATCATGTATTACTTAGCATAGATTCTGTAATGTCTTCAAGTCAGGATTACTCATGCATAATTTATATATAGAATAAAATATATGCTTTTTGAAAACTAAGCAGTATATTCTGTTAAATTCTGTCATCTAATTACCAAAATCTCATTTAAGACCTAAGAATATTTCTACTTCCTAAAACAATCCCCGTTTTCATTAATTCCTTCCTGTTGTGCTAGCACTAGCTATCTGTTTTGTCCCTACAGTCTATCTTTCTTAGAGTCATATAAATAGATATATTGTGTAGTTTTCTATATCTGGCTTTTTTCTTCCTAAGCATAAAATGCCCTTGAAATTCAGTTCTGTTGTTACTGATTTGTCTCTCCACACTGATGAACGTGTTATAATTTGTTTATCCATTTGCCAAATTGGTAGACTTTTAGGCTATTTCTAACTTACTTTAATTCCAGCACTTGGGAGGCAGAGGCAGGCGGATCTCTGAGAGTTCGAGGCCAGCCTGGTCTACAAAAGTGAGACCAGGACAGCCAGAGCTGTTACACAGAGAAACCCTGTCTTGAAAAACCAAAAAAAAAAAAAAAAAAAAAAAAAAAAAAAACAATCTATTAAACACGGAATTACCTCAGTAATTTAAAACAATGGCCTCATGTAACCTTTTATAATAAATCTTTTAAAAATCAATTGAGCAGAAGGTAGTGGCACACACCTTTAGTCCCAGCACTCCCAGGCAGATAGAGGCAGGCAGATTTCTGTGAATTCAAGACCAGCTAGGTCTAGACAGAGACCTTGTCTCAAAAAAAATTCCTAACAATTAAAATCAATTGATTGGGTTAGAGAAATGGCTCAGAGGTTAAAAGCACTGGCTGCTCTTCTAAGGGGTTCAGGTTCAATTCGCAGCACCGAAGGGTAGCTCACAACAATCTGTAATTCCAGTTCCACGGTATCAGACATTCTCTTCTGGCCTCTGTGAGTACCACGCATGTGTGGTACATAGATATACATGCAGGCAAAATGCCCCCACACACAAACTGTACATGTATCCCTTTCTAGGCTCTATTCTGTCCCAATGAACATTCAATGCTAACTAGTGTAGCTTTATGGAAGTCCAGAAGTCATGTAGTTAGTGCTATGCTCTCTTTCCAAACAGCTTCAGCTCATCTAGTCCTTTGTATTTTTTTTTTTTTTATAAATCTGTTCATCCATTTCTGTATAAGTTTGCCCTGATTTCTACTTGGATTGGAATGAAACAACTCTTCAATGTGAGGGAACCTGATATCATAACAGTGCTGTTTTCAATTCATATACAGACTACACACTTACCTACATCTATTTAGGTCTCCATTAATTTCAATAATTAATAATTTTCAGTATATAAATTTTTGCAATGTAAATATTTTGCTGAGATTATTTCTAAAATATTTCATGCTTTTTGATGCTATTTTAAATGATACTACTTTTTTTTTTTTTTTTTTTTTTTTGGTTTTTCGAAACAGGGTTTCTCTGAATATCTCTGGCTGTCCTGGACTTGCTTTGTAGACCAGGCTGGCCTCGAACTCACAAAGATCCACCTGCCTCTGCCTCCCAAGTGCTGGGATTAAAGGCGTGCGCCACCACCGCCCGGCTTGATACTACTTTTTTAACATTTATTAATTCAATTTACATCTCCATCACATCCACTCCCCCTTCCTCTCCGGTGTGGGAGACCCCCACAAATCTGCCCCCCCCCTTAGTTCATCAGTCACATGAGGCTAAGAGCTTCCTCTTGCTTTGGGGCCTGAGATAGCAGCTCAGCTAAGGTATAGTGTCCCACTAACAGGTAACAAAGTCCATGACTGAGACCAACCTTCACCCTACTTTCTAAAGGATCTAGATGAAGACCAAGTTGCCTGACCTCTGTATTTGTATTGGGAGCGGTGTAGGTCTAGTCTAAGCTTCTTCCTTCTTCTTCTTTTTCTTTATTTAAGGTACCTTTCCCCCCACCAACATCTCTTCCTTTTAGTTCAATATAAGGCTCTTTTTCTTGTAACAATAAATATAACACAAAACAATAAGAACAATTAGGTAACAATTATGAAAATTATAAGGTATAACATACATTCCCAATTACTTAACTTTTAAGTTTCCAGACAAGTGTTGGCAGTGTATATAAATTCAGTATAACCCAAATAATGACTTTGTATTTTGCAAACTGATAAACATTGATTGTAGTAGGTTCACTTATAGCAACCTTGCATTTTTTTTTTTACATAATCATACTATCTGCATACAAAGATAGCCTTACTCACACCTTTCCAATTCTATCACAGATTAAACAAAATTTTAAATTGTCATTAAGTATTTACTTTCATGTAATGCTACTTACTAAAGGGTTAAAAACCTCCTGGAGATGCAGTGGTGTGATCATGAGTGCTACCTTGGAATGTTCTTCTCATCCCTGAAGCTAATCATCTCCATCCATCTACCCACCAACCAACCCACACATCCATTAAAATTACTTTGTAACCCTTTTAAGACCTAAAAGTTATACTTTCTTCAGCCAATTAGTTTAACCTTAAAGATACAAGGAAATTTACACTTTTTTGTTTGTTTGTTTGTTTACTAAAATACTTAGAACACTTAGCTGGGCATGGTGGCTCATGCCTGTACTCTCAGCATTTAGGAAGCAGAAGCAGAGGCAGAAGGATCTCAAGTTCAAGTGTAACCTGAATTCTACAAGACCTTCCTTCAAAAAAGTAAGTGCCAAGGATGTAGTTTATTGGCAGACTGATGGCCTGGCATTCCTGTAGTTCTTGGCTTAAACTCCAGCACTGAAGTGGAAGGGAGAAAAAAAAAACTTAGAGCAAAATATGTAGCTAACCTACATTTGCACAGGACTTCATATCCTAACCTTTTATAAAAGTATTAGACTTTTTTTTTACTTTGGGCTTTATTTTGCCTATCCTATTTTTTCTTGGCTCACATTTCGTATTTTTAACTAACTTCATCTTACATTACTACATGAGAAAAAAATGTGCCTTTTATTTCCTAACTTGGAATAACTAAGATGCTCATTTACCCATGACATCACAACCGTATCAATACACCATTTATGTGTAAGAAGCTTTTAGCTTACCAATAAAGGTAGTCCAGATCCACTACCCGAGCTTTGTGACTGGTCAATTAGGTCTTTCAACGATTCTCCTACTGGAATAAATGCTTCATCCTGTTCCAAATCTCGGTTGTAACGGCCTCTGCTTGAGATGCTCTTACAGTAATGTCTTTTAAAAGGCAGAAAAAAAAAATCTACTTTTAAAATCGGAACACTGTGACACTTTGAGCCTTGACTCTTGTCATACTGTCATTCCTTCAGGCAGAATCATAGCATAATCAATCTTCACCACAGGAAAAAATTCTGTTACAGTCCAGTAGAAATGGAGTCTTTAAAGAGAGAATGCTGTGTGTCACACTAACATGAAGAACTGGCCATAGTCTTTTAGCAAGTGAATATATATATTATATATATCACACACACCCATACCCACACGGAAGCATGCACATGCTCCTTTCTCCCAAGAGGCCAGTGGTGGTGGCACTAGAGAGAGTTAGACAAGGAGATCCTAAATTCAAGGCCAGTTTGGGCTACACGGTTAGGACTCTTTTCCCAAAACCAAAGCTAAACAAACACTCCAAAAATCCCCCTTCTTGCAGCATGTAGCATGGCATCACAGCTGTAAAATGTCTTTAAAAATCTGAAAGGATACACAGCATAGAAAGTTACTTATCTCTTCTATCTACAAATACAAAGATAGTTTTAAATACTGTATCTTTGTGCTAAAACTGTATATGCCCATAATCCCTAGCACTGGAGAGATACGGCCAGGCTGAAATCAATGAGTTGAAGGCCAGGCAGGAGTACATAGCAAACCTTTACGCAAACCAAGGGTATAATCTGCCCTTTTCTAGCAATATTTAAGTTTTTCTCTTTGGTGCTAGAGAGATGGTTTAGAGGTTATGAGCATGTGCTGCTCTTCCAAAGGACCTGGGTTCAAATCCCAGCAACCACTTGGTGGTTAACAACTCTTCTGGCCTCCATTTGGTGCAGACATGCATGCAGGCAGAACATCCATACACATAAAACAACATTGAGATGGGATGCAGAGACAGAAGAATCCCAGGAATGTCACTGGCCAGCTAGCCTGGTATTTGAAGCAATGAACAAGAGTCAATGTCTCAAGTAAGGTGGAAGGCAAGAGCCAACACCTAAAGTTGCCCTGCACTTCCACATGCATGCTGTGGCACATACTTGTTTTTAATGATATTCCCTGACAATTTCTAACTGCATTGGGTCTGAATTGGTGGTTTTCATTGTTTAATTTTTCCCTTGTTATAGGTCTTTCTTACTTTTCTACTTTTGCAACCTAGTATTTGTTGATTGGCTGGCATACCTTACAATTTTTCACCTGATGGACGGGGAATACTTTATATTCTAACTAATGCTGTTTTTCTTTGTTTTATGTAGCCCAGGCTGGTGCTGAATCCATTATACAGTTGAGGATAACCTTGAACTCCTAATCTTCCTGCTTCTATCACTTGAGTATGGGAATGATAGATGTATTATTACAGATATTATTGTTATTTTTCACAGAACAAAACTGAAAATAACATGAACCTTCAATTGTTTTTGTGAGGATTTCTGCAGACAGGGTGAAAGTCTGGCATTGCGAAAGGCCCCTCAGTCCAGTGCTAGACTTGTTCAGTGCACTCCTTTTCTCTGATTTGGGGATCCTACACCCCTGAGAAGTGTCATGCGCCTAATCCTCCCCTGACCCTCTCTTGGTGCCTTGGCTTTTAGCCAATGACATTCAGTCTAGGCCTCTAGCTTTCCCAGAGTTTTCTCCACCTTCACTGCCCACAAATTAACTAGGCATTGCATTTTCTTTCTTCTGACTGGACAATACCAGGGAGTCAAACACATGCACTTCCCAAAACCCCTCCCCACTACCCAACATACAGATTCACAGAATAAACATTCCTTTTTTTCTTCATGCCTCCAAGATGACTGGGTCTGCTTATTTTGGGCATGGGGGAGGATAAGCACTCTTCTTTCCATGAAGAGTTCACCGCAGTGACTGCTAGGTTCCACTCATCCCAGGCTCCTGACTGACTATTGCCTAGCTAGGTCTCTTAACGCTGGCAGGCTAGGCTCATCTCTGTCCTGTTGCTGCCACTGGAAGCCAGGCAGGCTCGTTTCTTGAGTAGGCCACCCCGTGGCCTCCGTTTCTCCTGAGCACCAGCTCCCACCTTGCTGCCTCAGCCTGTTGGGCTAGGCCTGTTCTGGGTGCATGCTCCTCCCGCAGAGAGGTGCTGACTTTCCACTGCCCCTCTTACACCACCCACCTGGCCACCCAGCCAGCTCTAGGAGCAGATCTCCTGCCTAGCCCACTACCGGTGTGGTTACCCATTTTCTGCCCAGACCAGTAAGAATCCCCAGTCTGTGTTCCACCCCTTTTCTGCCTGGGCCAGCCTAGATTAGGGCTGCCCTCCCTGGATTAGACCTGGACCACCTTTTTGAACCCACAATTTTGTTTTAAAGACAGGCTCTCACTATGCAGACCAGCTGGCCTTTAACTCAGAGATCAACCTACTTCTGTTTCCTGAGTGCTGGAACTAAAGGGTGTACACCACCTTACCAGTTGGGTCTTGTTTTCAAGGAGAGACCAGAGCCACATTTATTCCAGGGCTAATTATTCTCTGTTACTGAGGCAAGACCCAGTACTTTAACAGAGGCCTATGGTTTCCAACTCTCAAAGATGGTGTTTAGAACACACCAATCCCAGCTTTCTGTGAGCACCGATACTATTTCCTCCAGTCATTTCAGATGTTCTTCCCAGCTTTGGGTGGTTTTTCGTATGAACATGCTGAATACTGGATGGGGTCATCTGCAGAACTCAAGTCTTTTCCTGTGAGGCTCTCTATTCTCTAGTACCCTGTTATATGAATACAGCTGATGCCATCTCCGAAGACTTACACCTATATTTTCTCATCTGAGAATCTGATGAACTATATCTATGCTCCCTCTCTGTGTCATGAAGCCAAACACTCGTCAGGCAGGAACACAAGCAATCTTAATGCGTAACTTCTTTATTTCCTCTTTCCAGGGATCGGGTGTTCACTAAGAGAGACTTGCAGGGCTCACTGGTGTAGGTAGGCTTGATCTGCATTTAGGCCATTTCACTTAACTTTAATCAGTATCTTTAGGTCTTTTCTCCCATGCTGCACAGGTTTCCCTAAGCATCCTATCTGGTTTGTAAGATACAGACTTGGCTGACGAGCCAAGGCCATTAAATCGGTAGTTTAATGTTTTCATTATCATGTCTCATCCCCGTAACTGACAAATGGGTTTTTGTTTGTTTTCAGAATAAATTGATTTTTTTGAAACAGGATCTCATTCTGTAGCTCAGACTGACTTGCTCAATCTTCTATTTTTAATCTAAAGAAAGAAATCTTTGAGCTGGGCAATGGTAGCACACTTGGGAGGCGGAGGCGGAGGCAGAGGCGGAGACAGAGGCAGGTGGATCTCTGAGTTCGAGGCCAGCCTGGTCTACAGAGTGAGTTTCAGAATAGGCAGGGCTATACACAGAGAACACTGTATAGCCCTAACTCAAAAAAAAAAAAAAAAAAAAAAGACAAAAAGGAAAAAAAAATCTTCTGTAAAACATGTGAGGGGCCAGGGTACTGACTGTCAGTAAAGAACTTGCCATACAAGCATAAAGACCTCAGTTTGAACCCCAGCACTCAGGAAAAACTAGAGTATAACTGTAATCCCAGCACTGGGGAGGCAAAGACAGGAGGATCCCTAGGCTCAGTGGTAAGCCCAGCCAGGCTGCACAGTGAGTTTCAGGGTTAGTAAGAGCCACTGTCTTTACAACTACAATGAAGAACGACTGAAGAAGAGGAAGTTAAGTGATGTGCCCTGCGTGCGCGAGTTTTTGCCCATATGGATGATAAAAAATACCTCAAAATTTATAATTTTCATAATAAGAATATTCTTGTTATTTTCTTTTTAAAAAAGAGTCATGCAGCTGGGAATGGAGGTGGATAGCTTTAATTCTAGCACTTGGGAGGTAGACACAGGTGAATCTCCATGAGTGCTAGGCCAACCTAGACTATACAGTGAGTTCAAAGCTAGTCAGGGTCACATCATGAGACCCTGTCTCAAAAAACAAAAACCCTCAGAAAAGCCATGAAAATTTTTTTAAAAAACTGTATGTATTTCTGTCTATTTCTCCATTGAATTATACTTTTTGATTTATAGAACCTCCTTTTATATGTGCAAAATAAACACTTGCAGTATTAGTTGCCAATATTTTCCATATGTTCCATGTTCTAACCTCTTGTGGGTTTTGTTGCCACACACTTCTGTTTTTATGTAGCTGATACTACTTGATATTTTATTTACTTCCTTACTTGCTTCCAAGTTGAGGCAGACACAGAAAGATTTTCCAAACTAGGCATATGAATATACAGTTCTAATCTAATCTGGTTCAAATTTATTTCAGTGTAGGAAATTGTCCTAATTTCATTTTTTCTATATAACAACCCAGTATCCAATTTATTTATTGAATTTATCTTTTCTTCCAGGTTGATAAATCTGATAGCTTCATCATACTGTAAAATTTTTATATACAGATTTATGGGATTACTAACCTGCTTCATAGATAATCCCATTTCACTGAAAATCCTAATCTATTAAACTAGAACACAGGTTATGTTATATAGAAATCTGCTTTAAAAATTTAGACATAACAAAGCTCACTATTCTACAAACAAGAAAGCCATGAGTATGCTTAAACATAAAAGAATGAATTAGTATTAAAAAAATTTAATTGGTAGTTAAGTTCATTTTTCCTCCCAGGGAAGTCATAATACAGTTGAAAAGCTATAACCAGACAATATTAATTAAAGATTTCTGATTTATGAATTGCACACAGCAGTCAATGGCTTTTACCTGTTGGCAAAAAAACCCAAAAAACAAAACTAGACTACTAATGTAGAATAATTAGCAAGATATTCATATAAAAAATGAGTATCTTCTTACTTGTAACAAAAGCAGCTGGAGAAGATGATCATAGCGATTATGCAGACAGCCATGGAAATGAGCACAACCAGCCACCGAATGCTGCCATCAAAAAATGGACCTGAGAATGAAAGTGAACAGTGACATGTAGTATCTCCTGCTGCACCATACTTACAGCACTGAATTTCAGGTAGCTTGATTCTGCTACAGAGAATTATACCTGGACTTTTCTGGGCTGACCTACCTATAATGACAGGGGGCAGTGTAGGCTGCAAATATTGGTTGCACAAATTGGTCCGACAACATTCTATTGTCCTGCGTAGCTGGGCTTTTGGTGAATCCTTTAAGAAAAGTAATGGTAAAATTAAAGGGCTTGATATATTAAATTGAGTGTGAATATCTTTAGTATTGGTAAATATAATTGATAATTCAGTTAGAGAAAAGGATCTCTAAACTTTATGTAAACAAATACTAGCTGGACACAGTGGCACACACCTTTAATCTCAGTACCCAGAAGGCAGAGACAGGCAAATCTCTCTGAGTTCTAGGCCAGCCTGGTCTACAAAGTAAGTCCAGGACAGCCAGACCTTGGTACACAGAGAACCTTGTCTAGAAAGAAAATAAAATAAATAAATGCTTTTCTTGATAGGGTAGACAGGATTCAAAAATTTGTTACTGAATTCATGGGTAATATATTCATTGCTATAATGACAAATTTACCATTAACTTCATTATTATTTATCTTGCCCTCCATTCCCCCCACCCCCATTTTGGATCAGGAGTAAAATATTAATAAAGAAAACAGTTTGTTGTATCAACACTCCATTATTCTGTAAAGTATTATCCTTCCAAAACATGTACTTAAAATCTCAAAGCATTAAAAATAACCTTTGATAATATAACAATTTAAATTTTGTTTAGTTCTGCTTTTTTGAGACAGGGTTTTTCTGTGTAGCCCTGGTTGTCCTGGAACTCGACAGACCAGGGTAGCTTCAAACTCACAAAGTTCCATCTGCCTCTGCTTCCCAAGTGTTGGGATTAAAGATGTGTGGCCAATGACCCCCACCCCAATCTAAAAATTTAATTTAAAGCAACAGACTTTTAAAAAAGGGCAAGGGGAGATTGGCTCAGTGGATAAACATGCTTACAGCCAAGCTTGGCAACCTGAGTTAGACCCCTCGTACTCACATAGTGGGAAGACTTAACAAGTCCTCTGACTTCCACACATATGACTTAGTGTACATACTCTAAACTAATAAATAAAAACTCACAACAAAGAACCTGACAGCCACCTAACACGCCAACATATTTGATGCCCCATGACCTCCTTCCTGGGGTTTTCATCTCTAAGCACAGTGCTGTGTACAATTTTCAGATTTTGACATTTCAAGTATATGATCTGTTAATTAGAAAAAGGGTGACTGTGGAAGGGAAGAAGAAAAGGCACTTGAGAAGCTATGCTTGGAAGGTACTTAACAAAAGAAACTAATCAAGTGTAGAATCTTAAAACTATGTGCCCAAGATACTACCACGTATCAGTATGTGCACCCCTAGGGAGATGGATAACACAGCCAGATACTGCTCAAGATGAGGTAAATTTTAACATTTACTCAGCCCTTACTATGCTATTTCATTTGATATATAAAATACCTAAGAAAATAAATGCCTTTTCCAAAGTTTCATAGCTCTTAAGCATATGAGTTCGGACATATTGTCAGGCTTGAAAACTGTAAGTTTGGTACCAACTTAGTCTAAGTCTGTAGGATACTTATTAATACTGTTATAGCTTGGAGTCTGTAACCTATTGCTCCTCGATTTTTTTTTGGGGGGGGGGCTTTTTGAGACAGGGTTTTTCTGTGTAGCCCTGGCTGTCCTGAACTTGATTTGTAGACCAGGCGGGCCTCAAATTCAGAGATCCGCCTGCCTCTGCCCCCCCCAGTGCTGGGATTAAAGGCCTGTGCCACCACGCCGGGCTCCTCCTTGAATTTTTAAAAAGGCATACAGAGTTGATAACATGTTGCTGGCATAAAACTGGAAGAAACACATCCTCTCAAATCTGAACAAGTAACAAAACTATTCCATTCCCATCTCCTTATATCAAAGAGCAGCATCATTAGTCCAATGTCTCAAGAAGAAAGCACAACTGCGGAAACACACGTGGCAGCATTCAGAAAGAGAGAGACACGCGTGGCAGCATTCAGAAAGAGAGGGGCTTGTTTTGTGCTTTCACCACACTTAATTTTGCATAAATAACTCAAGTGATTATATAAGGAGCAGTAGAAAACACTATGAGATTTTTTTCAAAGATGAGAAGATGTGTGGAGGAAGTAGAATGCGACCATTTTTGATCACATACTAAAAGGCCTTATCACTCTGAGGAGAGATCAGGTCTATTGGTACCAGAGAGACAGGGGGCAGATTCTCAGTCACTTGCAGTGACTTCAAGTATAAACCTAACACTGAAATTTTCTATCAAACCTGCTAGTTCTGAATAAGATTAATTCCTGACATAGCTGACATTGAAAGGATAAACAGTTCTATCCAGAGCTGTTTTTCAAAAACAGTGGTAGGATTTCTTACAGATTCACACCACAATTTAGAAAAACCTGAAACAATCCTCTCTGCTGCTGCTTTTTTCAAGTAGCTGAAACCTTGTATTAGTTCTCTCCTACTGCTGTAACCAAACACCATGACCAAAAGCAACTTACAGAATAAGTTCATTTGGGTTTGTGGATCTAGAGTTAAGAGTCCATGACGGTAGAACAAAGGCATCAGCAGGAGCAGAAGCCCATATCTCAAATGACAAGCGGAAAGCGGACTAGCAGCAGGTGAAGTTTGCTCCTCTTAAAGCCTGCCTCCAGTGACCTACTTCCTCCGACAAGGTCACATACACCTTCCCAAACAGCACAGCTAGGAATCACATATTCAAATGCCTGAGACTATGGGGGACATCTTATTCAAATCATCACATACTGAAACAAGGATTTAATAGTGCTGTCATGGGAAAATAAAGGTTACTATCTATTATCTTAAAGTCTTTTCAATAAATCTTACACTCTATAAACACAACTGTCATTTTTTGCATTAACCAGAATCAGGGATGACTCAAAACTTAAGTGAGGTGTTTGGAACTTCACTTAGTAAAATCCTAGTACTCAACAAGCCAGGTTTTCTTCAGCAAGTCTGTATTTGTGACCCAAGTAGTAGGAAGAGCAGTGCACTTCTGTTAGGGAACTCAACACTGTTCACAAAGTTCCACTCTTCTTTATTTCATGGTTACAAATTAGATCTCACCTTGCATTGAAAATCAGAGCCTTCATACTTCATACACCCAGAAGTTAATGTAGTTTCTCCCTGATCATCTTCTTCTATAATGGCAAAACAATGTCCATTAGTTCTACAAGAGAAAAAAAGAAAAACAAAACAATTCTATATTAGAAAGCGAGGAGCATGGCCAAGTATGGTGGTGCAGGCCTTTAATCCCAGCACTTGGGAGGCAGAGGCAGGCGGATCTATCTCTATGCATTCAAGGCCAGTCTGCTCTACAAACCAAGTGTAGGACAGCCAGGGCTGTTACACAGAGAAACACTGTCTCGGGGGAAAAAAAAGGGGGGGGGGGGGGGGAGGGACTTTGTCTGATAAAGGCCAGAGAGCTTGACACCAAGCCTGAAGACTGGAATTTGATCTGCAGCACCCAAATGGTAAGGAAAGAACTGATTCTGGCAAGCCGACATGTGAACATGTGCACAACTCATATACACACAAAATAAATGAATGTAAACTTTTTAAAAAGACATACAGAATAACCAAAGATATATGAACTGAATATGGCTTTCAATACCTTTTTTTAATTTAAATTGCATTCTCATGTGGTTTATTAGCAAAACCAATTTAGATTTAGGTAGTGTTCTTAAACTAATCCTTAAAGAACTATTGAGAACTCTGTAACAAGTGGAAAGGCGGCCCTATTAAATAAATAAATGCTCCATGTGTATGCTGTTAGGCACTGCCCTGTCAGGCACAGTCATGGCCATGCTGTATCTATATGGTAGGAGATCAGAACAAGCTTTTCTGAGAAACATTCAGTAGACCTTAGTGACATAGGAAAGTATATTGGGGGAAAACAGATGACTAAGATCCTAAAAGGTACTTTGTAATGAATGGACAGGAAAGCAGAAAGGCATGAATAGTTTAATTTTTAAGAAATTTACATAAATGTATTTACATTTGGTGGTTTATCACTTTACTGTCAGTGTCCTTGAGTCTTTTCCTTAGCAAATGTAGGAAGGATAAATAATATAACTTCATACGCCAAGTTTTATGAATTATATCCAGTATTCAAAGAGCACAGAAAACTACAAAACTTGGTCTTCATTACTACTTCTATAACAAGGAGACAATTGGCTGATGAGACTGAATTGCACAGTTTGCTTTGTTGTGTCTGTTTTTTGTTTGGGGGGGGTCCAGAAGAATCTACATTTCTTCAATATGCCCAAGATATGGACTATGGGCCACAGGATGGCTGAGCAGGTAAAAGTGCTTCTGTCTACACCAACAATCTGAGTACCACTCTTGGTCCCACATGGTACAAGGAGAGAAGAGACTTCTGCAAGTTGTCCTTCAATCTCTTCATGTATTCCTACACATATAACATGCACAATACATACATGTCTAAAAAATATGAACAAGTCACATGACCACGTGTGATTGGTTGAATAGATAACATAAAGCTAAGTAGGAAAATGAAGAGTCATATAAAGAAAATGTGGACTAGATATCCAGAGAATAACAAAAGTGTCACAGTACCATTCTGGCAAATCTATACACTATTAGAACTTGCTAAGGAGACAGTGAGTAAACTTTTTGTTTTCTTTTCGGAAATTTACAAAGGAGAAAACATTTTCTACAATGAGCACCACAGGTTCATGATTTGAAAAGTCAGTAATGAATCAAAAGTCAGGCGTGGTGGTACACACTTTTAATCCTAGCAGTCTGATCTCTGAGTTCAAAGTCAGCCTGGTCTACATAGTGAGTTCTAGGTCTATGAGAAAGACCTGTCTCAAAAATCAAAACAAACAAAAAAGAAGCTGTATCGTGATATAACTAATAATCATCAATGGTTTAATGACAGATAATAGTATTTCTATATTCAAGCCAAGAATCTTTTCTTTTTTTGGAACAATACCATATAGAAAGGAAAATAACCAAAACAAAACTTGTGTCTGAGTGTACTTTCCATCTAACTCCTAAGAACTGCATCACATACTCACATGCATGTGTTATTAATGGCATCATCTGGGCAGTGTCCTGAGCAATAGCACTTTAAGAAAGGCAAGGTATCCTCTGGCGCTAAAGTCACTCCATTTTCTGGCTTCTTCTGGTCCAAGTCTGATTTCATGCCAGTGCCACGGAGCATACTGTCTAGATTCTGCCCTATATTAGAAAATTAAATTTGTAAACAATGATTCTTGAAAAGTTGTTTAATTATAATCTTCCATGAAGAAAGCTAAATTTCCTTTATCATCACTGCTCTTAACATACCTTAAAAATAAATTTCACACATTATCAGTTTATGAACTATATACCAGATATTGAGGGATTTATGGAGATGGCCCAGTTATAAGTTTTATACTAATGAAAGACAAACAAAAATGACAAAAAAAGAGCAGAAAACCCCCATCCCTAAAGGTGACAGCTAAGAGCTAAGTGCTAGTTATGTAATTGGCACTGGCTACTTTGTGGGTTCCCTTTTCTTCCGCTCTTTCCCACTCTTTTTCTTCTTCCCTTTCTAGAAAGGAGAGAGAAAAGAGAGCAATGTTATTATTAGAATACTTCCTGTGACTAGGGGCGTCGAGCTCTTGGGGTAAGTTTGATCTTCTCCATCAGGATATCTAATTTTTTCTTGTTTCCTCTTTGTGCACAACTACTTAACAAACCACAACCAACAATAACCAATAACAACCTGCCAGCCAACAACCCTACCTCTCAGGGCCCTAACATTTATATACAGTCTCTGAAAAGTCGCCAGAATTCCAAACATCACACAACTGCAGAAACTATCTGCAGCTGGCAAAATCAAGCCCCTGCCAAAGCACGAGGCAAATCATAGTCAGCTGCTGTGAAGCAGCCCCATATCCCCACACCTGGGATTAAAATAAAAACATATAATATTTCTGTGTTTTTTTTTTTTAAAGAAACTAAAATTCCAAAATTCTCACTACAGTGGTAAAAACTTTTGAGAATGTTAATTTTAAGACAGGTCCCTACTGTACCTGCCTTTTAGTGTTTTGATTTTTCTTTAAATATCCTAAACTATTTGAAACAGCCAAATGGCCATTTGATTGACAACTGGAAGACCCCTTCCTGGTGCCTAGCTGCCTTCAGAGAGGGACCGTCAGACAAGCAGCCCTTCCTTTCACAACTAGCAGTGTTGCCACTGTGTCAAACCAGCTGTTTCAAACTCCAGGGATTCCTCTCAGGGAACTCCACACCAGCTGCAGGTTCCACTGGAACCACTGCTATTGCTGAAGTTAAACCCAGCTTCAGGAGGTCTCACTGCTCACAAGTGCTTAAGGCTCCTTTATCATGGAGGCATTCATAAAGAATTTTTTTTTTTTTTTTTGGTTTTTCGAGACAGGGTTTCTCTGTGTAGCCCTGGCTGTCCTGGACTCAATTTGTAGACCAGGCTGGCCTCGAACTCACAAAGATCCGCCTGCCTCTGCCTCCCAAGTGCTGGGATTAAAGGCGTGCGCCACCACTGCCCGGATTCATAAAGAATTTTTAAAAGTAAAAAAGCTAGTCCTAAGTTTTGAACCAAAATCAAAATGATCACAGCTAGGAGGTTGCTAAGAGTTCCAGAGTGGGCAGAGGCAGAGACTAACTACAGAGACTATGAAGGACTGCAGACATACTGAGGTGATGAAAAAGTATGAAAAACTAAGCTTGGGACCCCAGGTAGATGAAGGAGTTCCTGAAAGCTTCTAAGAGTTTAAGTGCCAAACCAGTCTCAATAAAACAAAAAGAAACAAACTAAAACAACAACAAGAGCCAAGGATTCTGATGCCTTAGGCTCAAAGTCTGCAATACTACTTTCTGAAGACTGGCTTTCAAGGCCCAGAATGTGCTCTGATCTGAGAATACAGAGCTGTAAGTCTCTAATTTTCAGTCTGGAATAAGTCTTCTTTGAAAACCTGACCTGTAAGCCTATGGCACAAAGGAGTTCAGAGCTGTCAACACTGAGGAATTTGCCTGTCCCATATCCGTGATATCCATGTAAACGGATCTCCAGCCTGCTGTGTGACAGTTACAATTTACTAGGTATAAAATGGGAAGGGACTTCAGGAAAGTCTGAGATAATTTCCAATGTCTTCAGAATGGTGATGGTGTTGGGAGGCATTTCTTCTTTAGTTCTTTGGTTCAAAACTTGTAGCTAGCATTAAAGAAAACAAAAAACAAAAAAACCTTTGGGGCTAGAGAGATGGCTCAGCAGTTAAGAGCACTGGCTGCTCTTCCAGAAGACCTGGTTTCAATTCCCAGCACCCACACGGCAGTTCACAGCTGTCTGTAACTCCTGTTCCAGGGAATCAGACACCCTCACACAGATATACATGCAGGCAAAACATCAATGTACATAAGATAAAAATAAATATTTTTTAAGACAACCTTTTTGAATGCCTCTGTGAAAAGGGAGCTACTAAGCACCTTGCAGAGACTTCTGCTTGCCTAAGTAAGGGAACTGTGAAAACATGGAACGAATTCTGTTATCTCCCTTTCATCCCAGCATCACTGGTTTGAATGCAGACCACACTATCAGAAAGCTGCCAGAAGGCTTATGTAATAAAACAGGATCTTGCATTATAGAGTTTATGACCTCAAATGACATATAACATGACATTTTTTTTCAGGTGAAATCATTCTTTTCAAAGAAAAGAATGGAGAGCCAAAATGTTAGGGAAGCACAAATTTCACTATAAATATGAAGTGGTTCAATAATGTGAACTCAACTTTATCAATACTGATAAACTACTAAATAAGAAAAATAACACATATGCACACACCGATAGCAGGAAAACAGAATGTTAGTACTAGAGATTCCATAACTTGAATCTTATTTTATGTATGTATGTATGCATGTATGTGTGTATGTGTGTATGTACATATGTATATTTGTGTGCATTTTGGTTTTTCATTGGCCTCCAATTCAAAGATCCACCTGCCTCTGCCTCCCCAATGGAGTGCTAGGATTAAAGATATGCACCACCAACCACCCCATAACTTAAATTTTAATGACCTTAAGTTTCTTACACTTTAAAAAAAGATTTTTATTTTATGTGCATTGGTGTTTTGCCTGCATATATGTCTGTGTGAAGGTGTCAGAGCTCTTGGAACTGGAGTTACAAAGGAGGAGGAATTGTCTCAGGTCTAATGCAAACCCCATATGAGCTGCCGTATGGGAACTGAACTGGGGTCCTCTGGAAGGGTAGCCAGTGTTCTTAACCACTGTGCCATTTCTCAAGCCCCAAGTTTCTTATACTTAATATTCAGAAAAGAAATTTACCTCTGAATAAGTATTTGTTAATAAAAACAAATACTGAGAAGGAACAGCCTTCAAAGGTAGGTAGGTAGGTATGTATGTCCTAGCTCCTCACCATAACCTTTAAAGAAACAAATACTATATATAACACAAGGGCAAAGCTTCTGATGATCCTGCAAATGGCTACAAAATGGAAAAACAAAAACAAACAAGCAAAAAAAAAAAACCTCATTTATTCTAAGAACACCAACTGTAAAAGATGGAGGAAGAAATCCACCAGGTTGTAAATGAAGAAAAATATTGTCTATTGTGAGCCTTCCTAATTTAGGTAGGTGAATGATCCTGGTAAGCCACATAATTTCTCCAGTATTCTCTTATTTAGAAAGGCCGCAGGATGGAAGGTTTTCAAATCCTAATAGAGCAATGAAAGGAAGCATCAGTTTAACCACAGAACAAGTGTGTATGGTGGAGTCTAGACTTTGGTGGTCCTAGTCGTTGGGAGGCTGAGACAGGAGGACGACCATGAGATTGAAGCCAGCCTGGGCTATCATATAAGAAATACCCTGTCCCCAAACAACAACAACAAAATAACAAACAATATGTTGCCTGCAGTGATGTGGTAGCATATTTTTATAATAACAGCATTCATGTAGCACAGAAAGATCTGCAAGAATTTTTTGAAATGAAATATAGTAAGTTTTGCTCTTCAGCACAGAAGTGTTAACTGTTTGGTTTTGTTGTTGTTTTGGTTAAGACAGAGGCTCACCATGCAGTCTCACTCAACCTGGCTGTCCTACAACTCTACACCAGGCTGGCATTGAACTCACAGAGATCCACTTGCCTCTGCCTCGAGTGATGGGATTAAAGGAGTGCACTGCCATGCCTGACCAGAAGTATAAAAATTCATGCTAGAATATTCCACTCAATATAAATTTACTACAGAACAACCTGAGCTGGGAGTAAGAAGTGTACACCATACTATCTATAGATAGATGACTTGAACAGACATAAAACTTTTTCTATCAAAATGGAAATTTCCTTGGCATATAGAAAATATTAACAGTATTATTAACTTCGCTTGACAACTGTGACAACTCTAGTTCATAGTGATCAGCAAAACTTAGTGGAAAGGTATTATTGTGTTATGTATCCTTGTATTTCACAGACAAAAGTGGCTTGAGCCAAGGGGGCTCTGTGTTCCGAACAAAGCAACAATAAGACAAATACAAAGAAGATATGGACTTCACTATACTAACTCAAAAATACAAAAAGCTTTATGCTCTTACCCAAATTCCTTCCTGTGGGCAAATAATCCTCATCATTCAAAACTACATATGAAATTGCAACTTATAAAGCCAAAGTGAAGATGGCAGGCCAGGGGCCAGGATGGTGAAAGCCAGTCTAGCCAATAAGCAAGCTCCACATTTACTCAGGGAACCTTTCTCAAATGGACAATGGGTAGAGAGACACCCAATGCCAACTGCTGGTCTTCACATGTAGGTGCTCACATAAGTGCACAAACAGTAACACATATACATACACAATTTAATAAATTTTTAAAAGGAAAATGAAGATGGTGTGACTTCTATAGCAAAACGTTTTATAAAGCAATGCTAACTTTTCAGTTCAAAATACTGTCTAATTAAACCAATCACGAAAAGTCTGTATGCAAATACAGTTTATCTGATCTTAGATTTCATTATCAAGTTCTAGTTTGATCTATGAACATACAGAATGCATCAGAGGTCACAAATAAACTGTTAATACTCTATGGAGAAATATCAGAACTCAGCATAGACAAACAAGTATATTTATTTTCCACAGTCTTCTCATGACAATAAAACAATTTTGAATTATTATTCATGCTTACTCCCAGTTGCATTTTTAAAAAGACAGGGATTTTAAAAGCTCAGTCTCAATTACTATTGTTTGTGTTCTACGTACTACACTGTAGACTATACTTAAGTGCATGTGATCCTCACAAGACAAACCTCATGATATACATCTTGCCTATGTTACAGATAAGAAAAAAAGGTTGAGAGAGGCTAAGATTTTTTAAAAGATGTCTACACAAAGTTTACAATTTCTTTTGGCATGTTTGTTCTTCTTCACTTAAGAGTTGTACTGGTACAGTTGACCTGTTTAAAAGGGAACATAAGCTGAGAGCAGGTCAAGGAGGTTAAGTGCTTTATATAGAGAGATGATTTACTAAAACAAGCATCAATTTACCTTGAACGTGAAAAAATGATGAACAGACAGGCTCCCAATAATCTGATGTAAGTATATAGCTGAGTCATTGTTCAATTTCCACGTATCCTGTGCACTGCCACTTTGAATGACTGGTCCTGCTAGTTCACTGATTTCAATGGCTTTACGGACTGAGGTTTCCTTGCAGAAGAACAAAATCACTTGACAATCACTTTCACCTGCTGCTTTCTTCAGACTCCTGGGAGAAAAATGAACAAGGCAATGAATGTAAGTGAAATTCTGGAACATTTTCAAGAGTGGATAAGAAAACAAGCATAATCAGGCTCTTAAATGCATTAGTATTTTTTTTGTTGTTGTTTTTAATTTTTGGTGCATATTGGGGTATTGGGGACCAACTCTAGGACTTTACACATGCTAAGAGTTTTATCACTGAGCTATACAGTCTTAGCTCAGCTCACATATATATATATATGAATACATATATATTCACAGTTTATTAAGGTAGAAAATTAAGGGCTGAGCAGAAGTTAAAAAAGAGATGAAAAGAGAGAGGGGCATGAGAAAAGAGGGACAGAAGGAGAGACACAAGGAAACGGAAAGAGACCGAAAGAGTGGCTGAAATATATTTTTATATATTTGGTTGTGAGCCTAGCCTTTAACGGCTGAGCCATCTCTCCAGCCCTGAAATATATTTTTAAAGATTAAAGCTATCCTTTTTTTTTTTTTTGGCACTGTAATTACAAAGCCTAAATAATTTAGCAGAATGATGCACTCTCTCCCAACCTCAAATCAGCCAAGATAAACATTCTGAATCTCAACCAACTAGTGCTGTGTTATATACATATTAAGTCTCCACTACTTAGGAAGCTGACTGAGCAGGGACTCCTTAAGTCTAGGAGTTCTAAGACAAGCTGGCCAACAGCAAGGCAACTCCAGCTCTAAAGAAAAAGAAGAAGAAAACAAAACCCTCCTCAATAGTTTTCTTTGCTTGTTCTAATGTAATTATTTATTATTGCAGTGAGCATTTCAGCTGGATATGGGAACACATACCTCTAATGCTAGCACTTGGGAATGGTGGGGGACTGAGGCAGAATATGTGTTCTAGCCAGGCTACATAGCCAGAATCTGTTTCAATGTACCCACCACCACTACCACCAAAAAAAACCCAAAACCAAAAAACAGTTCCTTAGAATATTAAGAAGAAAACAGAGGTTGGGTGGTGGTGGTCACTCCTTTAATCCTAGCACTCAGGAGGCAGAGGCAGAGGGTCTCTGGTCTGCGAGTGAGGTCCAGGACAGCTGGGGCTGCACGGAAAAACCCTGTCTCAAAAAACAAACAAATAAGAATAAAAATATTTAATTTTAAATAAAAGCCGGCTGTCAATACTCACTTAAATACTAATTTAAATAAGACACCTTGAACATATAATTATTCCATGGACAGAACATTTCTACCTATTTAAGTCTCATGATTCTTTTTTCTAAACACATTTTTTTAAAAGTGTTATTTATTTTATGTCTGAGAGCTTTGCCTGCGGTCATGTATGTATGTGCCCACAGAGACCAGAAGAGGGCGCTGGATACCCTGAAACTGTAGTCACAGATGATTGTAAGCCAACTGAATGGTTCTGGAAACCTCTGTGTCCTCTGCAAGGACAGGAAGTTCTCCAAACTGCTAAGCCATCTCTCCAGCTTCTCTTGCCTAAATTCTTTGGGTTTTTTTGTTTGTTTGAAACAGGGTTTTTCTGTATAACCCTGGCTGTCCTGGACTCATTTTGTAGATCAGGCAGGCCTCAAACTTGCACAGATCTGCCTGCCTCTGCCTCCCAAGTGCTGGGATTAAAGGTGTGCACCACCAGGCCCAGCAATTACAGGCAGCTGTGAACTGCCATGTGGGGGCTGGGATTTGAACCCTGGTCCTTTGGAAGTGCTCCTAACCACTGAGCCATCTCTCCAGCCCAGTGTCATGCTTCTTATCAAAGCAAAAATAGAAACTATCTTTGGGAAAGGGGGCTGAACTTAGAATCTAATGCTTGCTAAGCACATGTTCTAGAAAATCATCTATACTCCCAGACCTTAAGTACCTTAAATAATGTTATTTTCCTAAAATACTCCAAATCTGAATTAATAAATTAAATTGAGCTTTTAATATGAGAAACAAAGTATAGTCACTTCAATTAAGATCTGGTTCTTATTAATATACACAGTAAACTCTTAAAGACTTTAAAGTAAAGAAACAATTAAATAACAAGTAACAGAGAAAAATGGCTAATCTGCACGAAGGTAAATAGAACTCCTGTTTTTTGTTTTCTTTTTTCCTATTCTATTTTGCTTAGGTTCAGGCAGCTTAGTTTCAATGACCTACACCTAAACTATTTTTAGTAAAAAAGGTCTTTCTTATTTATGACTTAATTTATTCTTGGTGTGATTTCTACCAAATAATATATAAGTAATAAATAATCTGAGCTCTCTCTGTTACCTATTGAAGAACTTTTCATTTTACAGTTATTGTGAAAATACAGCATATAGACAGGTACACATTTTATAACTAGTTTAAATCTACAAGAATTATTTTGCATTGGTTTTGTTTGTTTGTTTGAGATAGGGTTTCTCTGTGTAGCCCTGGCTGTCCTGGACTCACTCTGTAGACCAGGCTGGCCTTGAACTCACAGAGATCTGCCTGGCTCCACCTCCCGAGTGCTGGATTAAAGGCGTGTGTCACCAGGCTCAACTTGTTTAGCTTTGTTTGTTTTCTGAGACAGGGTCTTGCTATGTAACTCAGGCTGGTCTACAATTCTTCAACTCGGTGCTTGTCTGGTCTCAGCCCTCCAAATCCTAGGATAATAGGCATAAGATCACAGCCATGCCATACACACACAACCCCTTCCCAACTTATTCATTCCTTGGACAGGGCCTTATATACCCAAGGCTGGCAATGAGCTCACCAGATCAAGAATGATCTTGCACATGTGAGCCTCCTGCCTCTCCCTCCTCAGGACCTGGGGCTAGAAGGCTTCTGCCACCACAAGCACTTTAAATTTTAGCAATTTTTAAAAACTACTCTACTATAAAAGTAAATTGCTTCATGACACATATTACTGAGATAATATAAAGTCTAAAATGAGTAGATGAAAATGTTTGCAAATGAAATAACCAAGTGTCACAGAATATAAGAGGAACAGATAGCAGAAAGGGATACAATATTAATGGAATGGTTCATTAGATCCCCTTCAATGCTCAAGTCCCATGTAAACAGTGTTCTTGCCATTGGATATTATTCCCTAATTATTCATTAAGGGTGCATTTTATGCATCAACCTACATACTGAACACCAAAAATATAGTCATGATAGAAAAACAGATCCATCTTTCATGAAGTCCACAGTCATTAGACAATTAAAATACTCTGACACAGGGGGTCACAGCACAGAGGTAGAGGCTCTCTACCTCTGTTTGTGGGAGGCTCTGAATCTCAAGGGGAGGAAATAAAAGATGGAAATACTTTTGACACAGAACAAGACAATAAAAAATAAAATTTAAGCATACTTGCTCTAAGTGCAAGGTAGGAAAAATGGGAAACCTGGAGGGCCAGATCTATTCTAGATGAGAAAGTCCACGTAAGCAGTGCTGAGTAGTAATACTTCAGCTGCTATGTGAAGACAAATAATCAGTCAAGCTAATAGTCTGTGCAAAGGTTTCTGAGGAACAGAGAAACAGGGAACAATGCTTCTGAACTATGGAGAATATAGTTGTGTAATACAGAAGAGGTTGAAAGACAAAAAGCACAAGGACCCTATGAAGGATTTAGGTTCTAACTGTAAGAGAGATGGGTATCAATCATCCAGTTTTCACATAATGAACTAGAAAGGGCAAGAGCAAAAGGAAAGCAGGGGCAAGAAGACTTGT
This sequence comes from Lophiomys imhausi, assembly GCA_907164525.1. NCBI lineage: Eukaryota > Metazoa > Chordata > Mammalia > Rodentia > Muridae > Lophiomys > Lophiomys imhausi. The sequence goes on along the minus strand of CAJQZJ010014563.1, from coordinate 3,567,431 downwards.
GAACATTTAGGAGAATGACGACAGTGGTTAGATCAGAGTGGCAGTAGCATAGTGAGTGGACTCAATTAGAAAACAAGACTTGTTTTCTAGTACTTAGTGAGAGTTGGATGGAGGAGGTCAAGGAGCATGAGTCACGGGTAACTCCCAGACTGCCTGTCTGAGCAATTACTGAAATGTGAATAAGCAGATTTTTGGACGACAGGAAGAAAAAGGGCTTAAGGTTTCAGATTTAGACAGCTGAGATTACCCAAAAGGAATGTCTGCTGGGCATCTGGTTCTCAAGCTTAAAGGAAACATCTGGGGCTGAAGATATAAATCTTCCATTATGTCAACAGCAGAGAGATATTAAAACCCAAAGCTCTTCAACGAGTCCCAGAGCACTGTTTAGTTAGAACTTGCACTAAAGGCCAGGCATAGTGGTGCATGCCTATGATTTCAACACGAAAGGCCAACACAGAGGTAGAGATCAGCGTTGGGTGCACAGTAAGACCCTTGTCTAAGCTCCCTCCCCACAAATCAACAGATTACTGTTAAGATCTGACATGTCCACAACACTCTGATATATCCTCCAAAGACTGAAGTCTAACTTTCCCCCCTTGAGTATGGACTAGACTCAGTGACTCATTGCTAATAAATAAGATGTAGATGGGGGTGACTTTTGCGACTAGGTCATAGAAAGTGCTCTAGCTTCTGCCTTGATGTCCTCTTACTGAAGCCAGCGGCCACGGCCTAAGCATATTCAAGCAGTCCCTCTAGGCTTATGCAGCAAGAAACAGGTTTGCCAACAACCACTTGAGTGAGCAACTGGAGAGCTTTTAGAACTGTGTTATTTGGATATCTTGCTAAGAATTTCATGAAAACCCTAAGTTAGAAATTCCCTGCCCCGGTGGGTTCTTCTCATTTGACTAATCAATTTTTGAGACAGGGTCTTGATCTGAAACCCAATCTAGCCTTAAATTTGTGATGATTCTACTGCCTCAGTCTCCCAAGTGTTGGGATTACAGGTATGTGACACCATGTCCTGCTGCCTTTGATGGATTTTTGATGATGTATGTGATGATAAATGTGACTGTTTATATGAGGAACTAAGCTTTGGAATAATATGTTCGGGGCCAACAGATACCCTAATATTGTGAGAGACATACTGAAATATAAAAGCCTAATTATCATAAGCATCATCAGGAAAAAAAGTCCAAAAAAAAAGTTGTCAGGTGAGAGAACAAAACAATTTAACATCCATATGAAATACCCAGAAAACTGTAACATATATTTCTTCAAAATAGCCAAAAGCATGCTCTGTTTTGAAATTATTTCCACAAGACTCCACTTTGGGGAGAGAGAGAGAGAGAGAGAGAGAGAAAATAGCAATCTGCTTTGTTTTAAATGTCAGTTCTAGTTTAATTGACTCATGACTTTGACAATGTTGATTAATCTATTAAGGCCTCCCTTTCCTTAATCACAAAATGAGAATATTAATAACCTAGATGAGTTGTACCTTATACCTCAGTATTACATATTCAATAAATAGGTGTTACTGTTATAATCATTAGTACCAATAAAAATGTTGTGGACTTCCCTATGTCTCATATTGACTGTTTCTACAATCACAGTAACACAGCAAAATTACCTGATTTTATTTTTTGTTTTTTGAGACAGGGTTTTTCTGTATAAGAGCCTAGGTTGTCCTCGAACTCATAAAGATTCTCTCTGATCTCTGCCTTCTGAGTGCTGAACCTTGCACTACCACACCCAGTTTAACCTGATTTTATAACCAAACTGAGACGGGAGCTGGAGAGATGGCTCAGCTGTTAAGAGCACTGGCTGTTCTTCCAAAGGACCTGGGTTCAAATCTCACACCTATCTGGCAGCTCACAGCTGTCTGTAATTGCCAGGAGTGGTGGCATACACCTTTAATCCCAGCACTCAGGAGGCAAAGGCAGGCGGATCTCTGTGAGTTCAAGGCCAGCCTGATCTACAAAGTGAGTTCCAGGATAGCCAGGGCTATACAAAGAAACCCTGTCTCAGAAGACTCTTGGGAAATCACTACTGTCCTAGTGTTGAGTCTGGGGGTGGAACTTGGTCTGTCAGGTTTGAGAAGCAAGGGGTTTTATCAGCTGAGTCCATCTCACCAGACTTTATTAGAATTTTCACCATAAATTGAAACTATCCACTTCTACAAGTGCCACTCACATAAGGACAGAGCCTAAGGATACGATCCAGTCAGTAAAGTGTTTCCATGTAAATATAAGGGCCAGAGTTTAACTCCTAGTAGGCACAAAAAAAAAAAACATGTGAATCTGTATGTATCTATAAAGCCCAGAACTGGGCAGGAAGAGAGAGAAGTCTCATGAGGCATGCTGGATACCCTAGCTAGGAGCTGCTCCAGGCTCGATGAAAGATCCTGTCTCAAAAAAATAAGTGACAGAGGAATTCATGCTGTTCACATATGTATGCAGAAATTTAAATTGCTGCATAATCAAAACTGTAAAATGCAGAAATTTTAAAGCTATCAAATTGGCATCTAACAATTGTATATACCCATACTAATACAGTTTCTTCAGAAAAATATGAAGCAAAATTACAAGAAAATAACGTTTGTTTGTTTTTTTTTAAAAGAAGATTTATTTTTGTTGTTATTAGGGTTTTTTT
>CAJQZJ010014563.1:3522755-3564682 GCA_907164525.1 Lophiomys imhausi | reverse complement strand
TTTTTTTTTTTTTTTTTTTTTTTTGCTTGCAGAAACAGGGTTTCTCTGTGCAGTCCTGGCTATCCTGGAACTTACTCTGTAGGCCAGGCTGGCCTTGAACTCACAGAGAACCAACTGCCTATACCTCTCGAGTGCTGGGATTAAAGACCATTACAGACAACTCTGAACTGCCATGTGAGTGCTGGGATATGAACCTGAGTCTTCTGGAAGAGCAGACAGTGCTCTTAACCGCTTAGCCATCTCTTCAGTCCCTACCTTTTATTTTTTTGAGGACAGGGTTTTTCTGTGTAGATCAGGCTGGCTTCAAATTCACTGAGATCTATCTGCCTCTGCCTCCCTGAGTGTTGGCAATTAAAGGTGTGCGCCACCACCACCCAGGTAAGAAAGATTTATTTATCCATATGGCTGTTTTTCCCTGGATTGTCCAGTGCCCTGGGGTGGGAGTTGCAGACTATCATGGACTATATGAGTGCTGGAATTGAACCCAAGTCTTCTGAAAGACTAACATGTACTCCTAACTGCTGAGACAACTCTCCAGCCTGAAGAATTGCTTAAGTTAAAAAAAAAAAAAGAAAAACTTCACAACAGTTCAATCATAACTAAAGAACAAACAGAAAAGAAAAAGACAAAAGAAACAGGGAAAGTCTTAAGTCAGCTGAAAAAACAAGTCTGAGATCGTTTTTTCCTTTTCCTGTTAAGCTTCCCCCATACCCTTTATTTTCACTTCGTATTAGAAAGGTGTGGGAATTTCCAGCAAGTTGGCCAGTGGCCAGTTCCTTAAGTCGGCAAGGAAAAACCCCTTTCCAGGGGTCCCTCCCTTAGGCAGCTCCAGGCGGCGGGTCTGACAAGCTTTCTGAGAAGGACTGTTCTGGCTGCAGACTTTCTGGCTCCACAGCCATTGTCTGCATGGCAGCTCTGCCTTATCCAGAGCCTAGATTAGCATAAGAATATCGTCTTTTCCCTTAACAAGCAACTCATCCATTTTCTTTTTCCAATGTGTAACCTCTTTCCCAGCAATCCTAACCCCAATACACACATGTGCAACTGAAGCAGCGTTGGTCAGGGTTATTCTACTCATAATTATTTTTATAACAGTGAAAAAAAACCAGTCTCATCCAAATCTGAAGAAAATAATTTGCTTCAAGAGCTATGAGAGTGTATTTGTGATAACACAAGCCTGGTTTTTAGCACCTAAGGAAAAGAAAATCTTTCACTTTAATGTAAGTAGGAAATAAGAGTCTCTGAAGCTATGGGCAAGCTACTTTGGGACCAGAAGATAAACCAGATCCTTGGAAATACAGAATGCTCAAGCACTCCTGTCTAAAGCCTCAATTACTCAGGGACTTTCTGGTTGAGAGCCAGTAAATCGCTGAATGCTGGTAAGATTTGTTGAAGAAGGAAGAGACAGGAGGATCACACGTTCGAGGTCAGCCTGGGCTACACAGTGAGTTCCAGGACAGCCAGGGCTACACAGAGAAACTGGGTCTCAAAAAAGCAAAGAAGAAGAGGAGGAGGGAGGGGGAAAATTCCAGTCAAGTTTTGAGGTCACTGAAGGTTTTTCTTGACAATAAAAAACATTCCCACAGAGATGAGGATTAAGAAAGAAAGGCACACCTAAGCACTCTAGGTTACTTTAATATACAATGAGTGGTTAAGAGCTTGCTTGGATCCAAGTTCAGAGGACCCAAGTTCAGGCCCTAGCACAAAGACCATGTGGTTCACAACTACCTCTAACTCTAACTTCAGGGCGCCTAAAACTCTCTTCTGGCATTCACAGGCACCTCTACACATACAGCATATGAAATTATTCCATATGAAGTTGAGAATTGCTTTTTCTAGGTCTATAAAGAATTGTGGTGGTATTTTGATAGGAATTTCATTGAATCTGTATATTGTTGCTTTTAGCGGGATGGCCATTTTTATTATGTTGATCCTACCTATCCATGAGCATGGGAGATATTTCCATCTTCTGCTTTCCTCTTCAATTTCTTTCTTCAAGGACTTGAAGTTCTTATCATACTCTAACAAAGCAAGTCTTTCACTTGCTTGGTTAGAATTACCCCCAGGTATTTTATATTGTTTTTGGCTATCGTGAAGGGTGATGTTTCCCTAATTTCTTTCTCAGCCTATTTATTTTTTTGTATAAAGAAGGGCTTCTGATTTTTGGGGGGTTAATTTTGTATCCAAGCCACCTTGCTGAAGGTGTTTATCAGCTGTAAGAGTTCTCTTGTGGATTTTTTTGGGTTGCTTATGTACACTATCATATTGTCTGCAAATAGGGATAATTTGACAAATAGGGATAATTTGACTTCTTTGTTTCCAATTTGTATCCCCTTGATCTCCTTTAGCTATCTTATTGCTTGAGCAAGAACTTCAAGTACTATGTTGAAGAGATATGGTGAAAGTGGACATCCTTGTCTCGTCCCTGAATGTAGAGGAAATACTTCAAGTTTCTCTCCATTTAATCTAATGTTGACTACAGGCTTGTTGTATATCACCTTTATTATTTCTAGGTATGGCCCTTGCATGCCAGTTCTCTCCAGGACTTTTAGTCTGAAGGAGTGTTGGATTTTGTCAAATGCTTTTTCAGCATCTAGTGAGATGACCATGTGGTTTTTTTTCTTTCAGCTTGTTTATATGGTGAATTACCAGTGATCCACTGGTTTCTTTCTATAGCAGTACCAGTATGTGGATGATGGATTTTTGTATGTTAAACCATCCCTGCATTCCTGGGATGAGCCTACTCTATTATGGTGTATGATGCTTTTTACGTGTTCTTGGATTCTGTTTGCCAGTATTTCATTAAGTATTTTTGCATCTATGTTCATGAGGGAAATTGGTCTGAAGTTCTCTTTCTTTGTTGGATCTTTGTGTGGTTTAGGAATCAGGGTGATTATGGCCTTATAGAATGAGTTTAGCAGTGTTCCTTTTCATTCTATTTTGTGGAAGAGTTTGAAGAGTATTGGTATTAGCTTTTCTTTGAATGTCTGGTAGAATTCTGTGCTGAAGCCATCTGGCCTTGGGATTTTTTTTTGGTTGGGAGATTTTTAATGACTTTCTATTTTCTTATGGGTTATAGGACTGTTTAATCAGTAAATCTGATCTTGATTTAACTTTGATAGGTGGAATCTTTCAAGAAAATTGTCCATTTTGCTTAGGTTTTCAAATTTGGTGGAGTACAGATTTTTTAAAGAGTACCTAAAGATTCTCTGAATTTCTTCAATGTCTGTTGTTATTTCTCCCTTTTCATTTCTGATTTTGTTGATTTGGGTTTTTTCCCCTCTGCCTTTTAGTTAATTTGGCAAAGAGTTTGTCTATTTTGTTGATTTTCTCAAAGAACCAACTCTTGGTTTCATTGATTCTTTATATTGTTCCTTTTGTTTCTAAGTTGTTGATTTCAGCCCTAGGTTTGATGATTTCCTGCCTTCTGCTCCTCTTGGGAGTGTTTGCTTCTTTTTTTCCAGTTATTCCAGTTCAGCTGTTAATTCACTAATATGAGCTGTCGCTATTTTCTTTTTGAAGGCACTCAGTGCTATGAACTTTCTTTGTAGCACTGCTTTCATTGTGTCCCATAGGTTTGGGTATGCTGTGCCTTCATTTTTATTGGATTTTAAGAAGTCTTTGATTTCCTTCTTTATTTCTTCCTTGACCCAGTAGTCATTCAGTAGAGAGTTGTTCAGGTTCCATGAACGTGTAGGCTTTCTGTTATTTCTGTTGTTGTTGAAGTCCAGCTTTATTCCATGGTCGTCTAATAAGATACAAGGGGTTATTTCAATTTTCTTGTATCTGTTGAGGCATGCTTTGTGTCTGACTATATGTTCTATTTGGAGAAGGTTCTGTGCAGTGCTGAGAAGAAGGTGTATTCCTTTGTGTTTGGGTGAAACTTTCTGCAGATATCTGTTAGGTCCATTTGGTTCATGAGCTCTGTTAGACTCATTATTTCTCTGTTTGTTTTCTGCCTCGATGAGCAGTCCATTGTGGGGATCAATGTGTGATTTAAGCTTCAGAAGAGTTTCTTTTACAAATGTGGGTGCCTTTTTATTTGGGGCATAGATATTCGATATTGAGATGCCATCTTGATGAATATTTCCTTTAACGAGTATGTAGTGCCCTTCTCTATCTTTTTTGATTAACTTCAATTGGAAGTCAATTTTGTTTGATATTAAGATGGCTACTCCAGCTTGCTTCCTGGGTCCATTTGCTTGAAAAACCTCTTTCCAGCCCTTTACTCTGAGGTAGCATCTATCTTTGTTAGTGATTTGCGTTTCTTGTATGCAGCAAAATGATGGGTCTTGTTTGTGGGTCCATTCTGTAAGTCTGTGTCTTTTTATTGCGGAGTTGAGTCCATTGATGTTGATGGATATTATTAATGACCAAAGGTTGTTATTTCCTGTTATTTTGGTGTAGGTGGTGGTTGAGTGTTTCTTTTTGTTTAGCTGCAGTTGAGTTTTTTGCTCCCTCTGTTTTCTTGAGTGTAGTTATCGTCTCTGGGTTGGAATTTTCCTTCTAGGATCTTCTGTAGGGCTGGATTTTTGGGTAGATACTGTTTAAATTTGATTTTGTCATGGAATATCTTGCTTTCTCCATCTATGTTGATAGAGAGTTTTGCTGTGTATAATAGTCTGGCTGGGCACCTATGTTCTCTCAAGGCTTGTAGGACATCTGCCCAGGCCCTTATGGGTTTTAAAGTTTCTGAGGAGAAATCAGGTGTAATTCTGATGGGTCTGCCATTAAATGTTACTTGACCTTTTTCTCTTACAGCTTTTAATATTCTTTATTTGTTCTGTACATTTGGAGTTTCAATTATTATGTTGTGAGAGGAGTTTCTTTTCTGATCTAATCTGTTTAGCCTCTTGGAATTTCATTGGCATCTCTACAGTTTTGGGAAGTTTTCTTCTATGATTTTGTTGAAGATGTTTCCTGGACCATGGCGGGAGTCTTCTCTTTCCTCTATGCATATAATTCTTAGTTTCCATCTTTTCACTGAGTCCTTGATTTCTTGGATGTTATGGGTGAGAACTTTTTTAGATTTCTTATTTTCTTTGGTTGTTCTACTGATTTCTTCAATCAAATCTTCCATGCCTGAGATTCTGTCTTCCATCTCTTGTATCCTATTTTTGATACTCATGTCTGTAGTTCCTGTTCTCTTACCTTGATTTTCCAGGATTATCTGTGTGTGTGTGTGTGTGTGTGTGTGTTTTGTTGCCTCTACTTCCAATTTATAGTCTTGAACAATTTTATTTGTTTCATTTGTTTTCTGTTCCAATGTGCTTGTCTTTGTCTGCAAATCTTTCAAATCTTTCATTGCCTTGTCTCTTTCCCATTCATGTTGGGCTGTGTTAGCTTGGAGGTCTGTAATGGTATTCTCCATTGCTTTCATTTGTAAAATTGAGGATTCTTTGTATTCTTTCAGTGATTAATTTCTTCTTGAAAGGAATCCATAATTTTCCTAAGTATAGATTTTTCATCATTTTCATGTGTTTCAGTTTTGGTGTGATGTTTAGGGCTTGCTGTGTTAACATCGCTGAATTTTGTTGGAGTCATATTTCCCTGATTTTTGTCAGTTTTGTTCTTTCACTGACCTTTAGCCCTCTGGTTGCCCTAAGGTGATTGTTCCTGATGTCTTCTGGACCGTTTCAGAGGCGCTGCCGATCCTCTTTAGGGTGTTGCAGTGACTGTGTGAATATTGAGCGCTCAGGTCGCTGGGAGGTACCTCTATCTGGCAGTTGGGGCTGCCTCCCACGACCCTGTAGTGATCAGACCCGTGGGAGACTGTACTAGTGCATGAAGACCAACCCTCTGCCCTGTCTGGGTGCAATGTTCTTCCAAGTATATCCACAAGAGGGACCTTTATGCTCAACACCTTTCTGAGTAAGCCCAGATATGCTTGTGCCTCCCAGCCAGCTGCTCTGCTGGAGATAAATCTTTGAACCTGCCATTCTCCTGTATGTAATGCCAGCATGGAACCTGGGTGCTCCGGAGGCTGGGGAGTACCCCTGTCTGAAGTTTGGAGCTATTCCTTGAGTATTTGCATGGCTTTTGCCCACTTCTGTGACAGGGTCCATGCCTCTTTTCTGCACCATGCTCTGCTCTGGCCTCTGCTCTTGGTACCGGACCTGTGCCCCTCACAGCTGGCCTCTGCTCTGTACCCCAGACCTCTGCCCCACGCTGCTGTTCTCTGCTTTGGTCCCCAAGCCTGTGCCTTGCCCGCTTCTGTGGCAGGGTCTGCACAGGCCTCTTTTCTGCACCAGGCTCCTTGCTGGAGTCTGTTCTGGGCCCCGGGCCTGTTCCCAGTGCCTCTGGCCTCCACTTTGGTCCCCGAACCTGTGCCTCTCACTGCTGACCTCTGCTTTGGGCCCTGAGACTGTGTCCTTGTTTTGAAGTTTTGACTTCCCAAAAGATACGTTAAAATTCTAAAGCTGACACTTGATACTATGACCTTATTTGGAAATAAGGGCTTTGAGAAAGTTAATAAATGAAACTAAAGGTCCAACTAATATCTCGTGTTCTTGTAGGAAATAAGAAATTTGAAATAGGCTCAGAAGGAGAACGTGATATGACAGTAAAGGCAGACATTGGAGTGCTGTACCTGTAAGCCAAGGATCACCAAAGACTCCTGGTGGACAATAGCATTAGAAGATGAAAGGAATACTCCTTCCCTCAAGTTTTATGAGGAAGGGAAGGCTTTGCTGACACTTGAACTTCTGTTTCCAGAACTGTGGAATAATTTTAAATTTTTAAAAAGGCCATCCAGTTTGTGGTATAGTACGTTGTTTTAGAAACCCCAGGAAACTAACACATATCCTGTCACAGATTTTGGAATTGGGTGACATGTTGGTAGACACAGGAAGAGTGTTGAGGAACATGATACAAAACTCTAGACAAGCTTAACAAGAAGTGGATAACAGTGTGGATGTGATTCTGGAGAAGGCTCCCAAGAGAAGGGAATTGTGTAAACACACTTGTTTTAGAGAAAACATATATGTTTCTCTAACATGAGCAGAATTTGATTTGAAACATTCTTAAAGGAGTGATGATGACAATAGCGACACAAAGGACAGGTTAACTCCTTGTTAAGAGTGTTAGGAACTTTCCTGGATTGTGCTCTGAAGCTGAGTGGAAGAAGGGACTTGTAAGCAATGAGCTTGTACATCTGGCCAAGGACATTTTAAAGGAGGTGTTCTGGGGCCATAATTTATCTTTGTTCCTTATAATTAAAATGCAGAGCGGGAGAGACTAAGCTGAGAAAAGACTTCTTAAGCAAAAAAGAACCAGCAATGTGGCTTGAAAAATTCTTAACCTATTCAGGAAATATGGTTTGGAAATTGTGGCTCTGAGGCAGATTAGGCAGGCCCACCTTCTTGTGACACTGAGTAGGTGTTGAGCATTGTTAAGGTTCTGTTAAAAATCAGCATCTGTTAATGTTAACATGGGGGATGTATGCATTCCTCAGCACTCATCTGCCAGAGGATGACTTGTGGAGTTGATCTTCTCCTTCAACCTCTACATGGGTTCTGGGGATTGAACTCAGGTGGTTGGACTTGCATGGCATCTCTCTTTACCCACTGCTGAATAGTAGCACTCCTTCTGATGTCTGTTATCCTATAAATAAGTCAACTATTGGAGGGTGGGACAGTCTTCTGCTTAGGTTGTAGCTGTTAGACTCTTAACTGGTGTCATGACCTCTTTGTGCAATGAACTGTCAGGCAGAAGCTAGGTAGAGTATCCTTATGCCAGCACCAGCACTTTCGAGCACTCCATTGATGCCTCGAGAAGGTTGCATAATGATCACAACTCCTTGCTCCAAATCCCAAATGTGTGGCCACAGCCACAGCTATTTCAAACTTTGACTTCCCTGTAACCATTTCTATCTAGGCCAGAGGAGGAGCATTTCCAATGCCATAACAGGGTCTGTTGTGACTGAAGCAAAACCACCCCTACCCAATAATGTTATGATTGCATGAATGTTTTCTGTAATTAATGCAAACAGCCATTTTATGGCTATATAACCAAGCAGGTCAGTTTTGTGAGGTGACTTGGTGACCCTCTTTTGTGTAACTTTGCTTGATGTTGCAACATCAGGCTCAACAAGAGGCTTTTCTCAATCCATTAGTGGTGGGTACTGTGCTGTTAACATAAATAAAAGAGCAGCCAAATGCAGTGATGCATACCTATAATCCTAGCACTTGGGAGGTGGTTCAGTAATTCAAGGAAGCCTGGGTGACATAGCTGAGTTTGAGGCTAGCCAGAGCAACATGAGACTATTTCATGAACATAGCATAGGGGCTTGAGGAGACGGCTCAGCGGTTAAGAGCACTTCTTGCTTTTGCAGAGGACTTCAGGTTTACTTCTCAGCACCAATTTAGCAACTTAAAACCATCTGTAATTCTGGTTCCAGGAGATCTGGCATGCTTTTCTGGCCTCTGCAGGCACCAGTCACACACACACAGTGCATATACATACATTCAAGAAAAGCACTCACACACATAACATAAAAATAAATCTTAAAGCAACCCATAGCAGCAACAACAACAAAGAAAGAAAGAAAGAAAGAAAAAAGTTTGTAGAAAAATGTCTAATTAAACTATTTAGCAGTATTTATATTATTGTTAATTTATTGACAACTGTTAATCCTTAACCAGCCATTAGAAATGAGAACACACAGACACCATGTGGATTTTAACAAGCCTTGGCCTGAATTGAGCAAGCTTGGTCCATCTAAGCTAGCTTTTTATTTTATTACCCAATATGACCCCATATATACATAGGTCCCCTTGGACTGCCATTCTCCATGCTATGCCGATGTTCCTGGCCCTGTGGAATGAGGTTCTTTTTTCTAACCCATGGTGTGTGTCCTCCTTCTTCCTGCTCCTGGGTGGAATGAATCAATCCTCTGTCTAAAGCACAGGCTTCCTGTTCTAATCTCAGGAAGTCCCACCTTTCTCTTTCTTTGCCCAATCTCAGGCCTCAGCATTTTATTTAACCAATCAGAGACAATGTAAGTAACAGACAGCAAGCAGGACCAATTAATTAACCCTCCAAACAAAACAAAAACAGTAGTAGCAAGGCAGTGGCAGTGGCAGGAGCTACAGCAGAGCTGTAGTGGAGATGGCTGTTATATCAGCAATTAAGGAGTAGATGTATATGGCCTAGTGGGCTATGATGGCTAATCTTGGTTGTCAGCTACATCTGGAATCAACTGAAACCCATGCAGCCGGGCACAGCTGTGCTTTTTCTTGATTGGATCATTTGAGGTGGGAGGCCCACCCCAAATCTGCACCATATCTAACAGCAGCTTATATAAAAGGGCATGGAAGAAGGAATCTTTTACCTTTTATTGGCTTGCCTTCACTTGCGCTAGTAAGCTCATCTGTCCTGTTGCTGAGGTATTCCTTTACTGGTATGAGAACCTGCTTCTAAGGATTCTAACATAGACTGAAGGCCAGCAGCTTTCCAGGACTCCAGCACAAGATTGGGACTCCAGGGACTTCCAGTTTCACAGATTGAATCCTGGCCTTTGTGTTGGAAGACATCTATTGTTAGACTATTCAGCCTGTAGCCTGTAAGCCACTCTACTGCACACACACACACACACACACACACACACACACACACACACGCACACACACACACACACACACGCACATGCACACACACACACATACACACACACACACACACAAACTTTCTATCAGTTCTGTTCCTTTAGAGAACCCTGACTAATACATGGGCCAAGGGTCTTAAGACACCCTAGGCCTTGGCACTATCAAACTAGCCACTATCAAGAACAGGAGAATCCTGACTTCCTAGGCCTACATGAAAGCTGTCACACTTGTCCCCATAAGGCTAAGAGTCCCAGCACCTGCCAAGGCTTTCATCAGAGTTGTGACACTAAAAGGCACTCCTCACCGCTGCTTCAGGCCTGCTGTCGATGCTCACAGCTGTCCAATGCCAAGGGGTTCAGAAGCGTCCCGTGGAGAGCCCTGGCAGGACTTTGCCTTTTCTATCCATGGTTTCTGTCTGGGCAGAGCAAAAGTGCTCCAGCCCACATGGCGCTACTGAAGAGATCAGGTAACAGGGTGACCCATGGATCCATAACTCTTTTGTTATTTCGGCTGCTCTGTAGTCCCACCACTTCTTAAGCTTGTCTGTTGCCACCCCAGTGACCTTTTTATGCAGTTTATCTTGGGGAGAAGAATGGCAGTGAAATGAACGAAGGTTGGCAGACTTCAATAGTGTGCAGGTTGGAAACAGGTTGGATGGTAAGATGGGTCAAGACTGTGGAAATGCAGACATGGGGTATGTGCCTTAAAAGCCCAAGGCAAGTATCTGTGACTTTGGGAGGTTGGAAGGCAGGTTTGCTTTGGTTTTAATTGGGTCACCAAATTGAAGGATGCTACCCAAGGATTGCGGGCTCCTGTGCTCCTCAATCCTCATTAGACATTCTGTCTGTGAGAAGTAAGTTTTCTGAGAGAAGCAGTGAGAAGAAACAGGGAAGAATCTTTTTGTTGAGCTTTCAGAGAGCGTGCCCTGCTGATGCCTGGTGCCCAGAACAGTGAGAGAATACATTTCTTTTATGACACACTATTTAAGAACAGAAGTTTTATTGCTTTGTGTTTTACACTTAGGACTGTGATCCATTTTGAATTGTGAGAGGTATAATGCTTATATCTACATTTTTTGCATGTGAATGTCCAATTATTCTAGCACCATTTATTAAAAAGTAATATTTCCTCCCTTGAATTGCTTTACTACTTTATCAATGATTACTTGACTCCATTTGTGTGGGTCCACTTATTGGCATCTCTATTCCATTAATATGTTTGTCTATTCTTTCAGTAGTTCTATATAATCTTGATTATTCAAACCTTAAAATTAAGTACTGAAATTCCATGTCAGTATTCTAACTTTGTACTTTAGGATTTTTGGCAGTTTTGACTATTCTCTCTATATATTTAGAAGGGGTTTATTGTTATCTACAAAATAACTTGCTAGGATTCTCATTAGGATTACACTTTCTGTAAATAAAATTGGGAAGACTTGAAATCTTAACAATAGTGAGTCTGTGCATAAACATGAAAATATCTTTTAAGTTATTTAGGCCTTTGCTAAAGTTTTGAAGCCTTACTGCTGTTACATGGCAGAGGAGCTGACTTTTGGGCACTAACTTTGTGTTCTCTGGTTGCTTACTGAGGTGTTTTGTTACTGTGTGGTGCTGGGGCTTGGATCCAGGACCCCCTGCATGCTCTGTTCTCTGCTAGTACTGATTTACGTTCACTTCTTTTACTGCCCTAATGCAGTTGCTCTCTTGTCCTTTGGTGATGTTGATTTTTAGGGGTCTTCTATAGGAAGGCTTTTGATTATTGTTCATTCTTTGATATATTTTACATAGAAAATCTTATATCTAAGAAGTAAGAGGTTTACTTTTCTACAGGTTTTTATCTCTGTACTTTTCTTGTGTTGCTGCATTACATTTTCTAGCATTTCTATGGTGCTTAATAGAAGTGGTGGGAGAAGACAGGCATCTTTGCCTTTTTCTTGTTATGATTCTTTGAGGAAAGCAAGTAGTTTCTCATCATTAAATCACACACACACACACACACACACACACACACATATATACATATAATTAAAACACTTAAAATTTTTCATATGTGTGTACTGTATTAAATCATTTTCTCCTCCCTCAGACTCTTCTTTTGGCCCTCCAATTCCACCTCAAATCTATGACCTCTTTTCTTTGGTTATTATTTATACATGTACACATATATGAATTTAAGCTCACAAGGTCCTTGTACATTTTTGCAAATATTCTTTAACAATTCGAGGGAGTTCTCCTCTGGTTCTAGTTTTCTGACCATCATCAAGAATGAATTTTGATTTTGTCAAATGCCTTTTCCTGGATATGTTGATAACATTTAAATTGTCAAGGTTCAGTGAGTTACTTTAACTTTAAGCATTAGACATCCTCCTTGTGAGAAATTAGTGAGAAGTGAAAATAGGTCTTCTAGCAACCATGCCCAACTTGGGTTTGCTGGTGGCTAGATAAAATGGTGAAATTGAGATGTAGAGCTGTGCAAGAACTCCTGATTGTGTCTATATGATGTGTTTGTGTGCTCGTTTATGCATGTGTGTATGTCTGTGTGTGTGTGTGTGTGTGTGTGTGTGTGTGTGTGTGTGTGTATGTGGTAGAGTTGTGTGTATATGTGGGTACATGTGTGTGTGTGGAGGCCAGAGGTCAGTGTCAGGTATTTTCTTCTCTTGCTCTTCACTTTATTTTTTGAGACAGGGTCTCTCACTGAACTGGAATTTCCTGTTTCAGCCAGACTGACAGGCATCAAGCCTGAGGATCTTACTCCCTAGTACCGGGCTTACAGTACACGTAACCATGCCCAGCTTTTATGTGGGTTCCAATGATCTGAACTCAGGTCCTTTTGCTTGTGTAGCAAGCACTTTACTGATTGATTTCTCTGTGCAAATGAAACTATTTGATTGAAGGTAAAGGCGTGCTTCCTGCTTTTTATCTTTCATTTTCTTTGTTTTTGAATTAATTCATAGGCAACTTTAGTTGAATATTAGTTCCTAATAGTCAAAATCCTTCAAAGTCTGATACTATTTGACATTTTCTTTTGAGTCAGGTTCTGATCAGTATGTATTTCTGACTGGAGCTTACTATGTAGACTAGGCTGCCCTCAAACTCATAGAGATCTACTAGCTTCTGCCTCATGGTTGTTGGAATTAAAGTCATGTACCGCCTTGCCAAGCTAGAGGAATTTTGTTTGTTTGTTTTGAGACAGGGTTTCTCTGTGTATCAATGGCTGTCCTGGACTCACTTGTAGACCAGACTGGCCTTGAACTCACAGAGATCTGCCTGTTTCTGCCGCCTCAGTGCTGGGAATAAAGGCGTGCGCCACCACGCCTGGCTAGAGGGTATTTTTATGAACAGGTTTGTTTCCAGAAATAGATTGTCTTGTCATTACTCCCCCCTCTCAAGGCAGTGGCTTTACATTTTCCACCCCATACCTGTTAAAGCAACCACAGAGAAGGATGAAAGGATCCCTGGGAAGTGAGCTAGAGAGAACTTGCCTTCTCCCTTCCACCCCAACCTTGGAAGTCTTGGTCCTACACCTTTAATTGATGTATCTTAGACAGAGGTTGACTTTTCTCTTCTCCCTATTAATTTCTCAGAGGCAAAATGTCTAATGAAGATTGAGGAGCACAGCTTGCACAATTAGACAATCTTTTATTTTTCTGTTTGTGTCAGAGCTTTTCAGTCAGAGAAGAATATTATATACATAACAAAGGTTTTTAAGAATTTTAAGGACAGGCTTTATGGACTTAAAAATTGTACCTGGAAAATGTCTTCATTACTCGTTGCCCTGTCTGAATCATTTGTGTTATGTATTAGTTTGGATGTTCTTAAGCCTTTTCCTCATGACCCCTCTTGACCTGAGAAATTTTTATGTGATCTTGGGTGTAAGTGTATACAAAATAGGTATATAAATAAAATTCTTACTGATAATAAATCATAAAAAATTATTTTCAAACAATTCTTTGGTATACATAAATTTGACCATTTATTAATGATGAAATCAAACTTACATACCAATAAGATGGCTCTGCTTATGTGTTTTTATATAAAGAACTAAATCTTTGCTGATAATCAGTATTGCAGGGTGCAGAGAATCTTCAGTGGTTCTCAGGTTGACAATGAGAACACCACTATACATAAATAGCAACACAAAATGGAAGAAGTATATTTAGAGTCTTTAAAGAAACAGTTGGAGATTCTAAGCTAGTCACAAACCAAACTTTATTAATTGATATTTATGAAAATGAAGTTAGCAACTAAACAGAGCAGTTAAAAAAATCATCCGAATGCTATACAATCCAAAGACATATTGATACCTTAATACTTGTGCGCTGAGGAGTGGTGGTAGGAAAATATTGGAATTCTTTGTCTCTGTAGTTAGGGCATTGCGTTTCTATAAGAACATAACATCTTGTATAGTAAGAGTATTGCAGGTTGTAACACACAGCAGTTCCAGTCTGAACCAAGCAAGGTGTTTCAGGCAGCTTTCATTGGCATTGCATAGGGTAAGAGACAGCATGTGTGGTATGAAGAGCACATATTATATATTTAGAACCAAGGATGCAGTGAAGTCTTGCAGTGTAGGTAACCTTTGATTCATAATGACTTGACTTTGAATTATTTTTTGGTCATTGATTGCTCAGAAAAACTGGTGTTTCCAGTTTTGCACAGCTCACATATTCAGTTAAGCAGCCCTATATTGGGTAATAGTCCATAGTTTAAGAAGCTAAGTATTAGCGACAAGGCTAGCCTTTAGGGTTGTGTGGACATAAGTTGACTACAGCTAGGAAATTTTCTTTCTCACTTTTATCTTACTTATGCAGATGCTTTCTTATACTTTAGGTGACTTATTCATATTTATTTATTTTTAGGAGACTGCTGTGAGAAGGTTTATATTTTAAAAAGAGTCAGAGTCTTGGGAGAATAGGTAGGACAGACATAGTGCAGGGAGGATTGAGTCTCACTTGGAGAACAGAACTGCCTTAGTTTTACATATGATCTGTCCTGGTTTATCTTTTTTTTTGAGGTTTATACTTTAGACATTAATTACATGTACTCATAGACCACACATTATGAGGCATTTGTCAGCTAGATATACCTTTGTACAAAAGAAATAGTAGCTCATTAATTCCTAAATCATTTATATGAGAACAGGCAGAGGCTGGCTTTGTATGCAAAAATTTATACTATAAATAAAATTATGTGTTCCTTTTGCAGAGACGGCTATTTCTGTAGTCATCCAGGGGCAATATACAGGAAACATAGCATAGGTTTTTCTCTCCCATTGTCAGGCAGGAACTTTGAAGGTGGATAGCTGAATATAATTTGTTTATGAAGGTGACAATATATTTCCCATGCTTAGCAAAAACATAATTCTTCATTGTTTACCAAGACATCCTAGTTTCTGTGACTGGCTAGAAGGACTCAGAAGTTGGCAGATAAGTTCATAGTTAAGAGTATAAGGCACAGTCAGCAAAAGGAAACTAGATACAAACTTTCTAGAATGTTCTCTTGGATGGGTCCCCCTAACAACAAGCTGTGGAAGCTTTTGTGAAGTGTCTTCTGCCACAGATATTCATCTAAGACTTGGAGTCTAGAGTATTTATCAGGTCAGCCATGGAGGCACAAGATATCCTCATGACTGAAGGCTGTTGCTGACATTCCACATGTACAGAATGAAAATGTGTGTTCATCATAAACCAGATTGTGTATAATATCTGGGCAGAGTGATTTGAGAAAGTGCCCAGTGATCTGGGCATGTCTTAATTTGAGAAAGTTTTGTATTAGTTTGCTGTTGTTGTTGTTATTTTTTAAAACAGATATCAACTAGGGTCTTACTTTCAAGCAGACATTTCTAGGAAGAGTTTCAGGTTTGCAGTGTCAGCTTTTGTTTTCACGTATAAGCAATGTGTGTATATTTCTGACTAGCATGATATCAGTTACAGTCTCAACTCTACCCTGTGATTCAGAAGTTCTTTGTGACTGGAGGTAAAGAACTGTGCATTTTAAAATAAAGCACTCATCTAAAAGAAAGAATGGAAAGGCTGATCCTTGGCTCTACAGCTCAGAAGGTTGGAAGGGCTTTGCCAAAGAATTTGTCATGAATGAAATTTATGATCATGTAATTTAGTACAGAAATATTCCAGATTGTGGAATCATTTTAAAAAGATGTTTAAGACAACAACAACAAAAACAAATTTCAAAAAATGCTGAGTGTGGTGTCTCATGTTTTCAATCCTAGCACATGGGAGGCTGACGCAGGCAGACCTTTATGAGTTTGAGACTACAGTTTGATCAGGTCTACATAACGCATCCCTTCCTCAAAAACAAAACAAGAGAACAACAAAAAGATGTTTTAAGTGACCATTTTAGTTATGTTATCCTAAGAACTGAGAAGGTCCAGAGCCTGGATCATAACTATCAGTCCCCTGATTACAACTTGACTCACCATTGTTGGTATAGGATTCTAATGCTTTTGGATTATTACTTAAATATTCACATCAATCATTCAAAAGCACAGTCACAGGACTTCTCAGCAAATGTGCTATTGATACAGAGGGATAGCAATTTGCTTTCGTATCTGTAATTGGGTCATAACTCTAAAATGCTTTTCATTAGTAACTTGACAATTGTTTTATGCACTTGTTTCTATTGATTGACCTCAATTTTATTGAAGTATATTATATTTTATTACATTGAAAATTAAACCTTTTTGAAGTATAATTACACACAAAAATCTTGGTCTTGTGAATAAATGTGGTGTTCTTACTTCCTTTCTAATCTGAATTGCTCTCTCTCCTTCTTACATTTTCCCCCTGATAGTATAAGACAGAAATGTTGATGCATAGAAGGTAATGTCAGCCCTTTTCCCCATGCTTCCCTAGTAACCCTCAACACATACACACCCATACTACAGAGTAATTAGTAACTTGCTGAATGCCATATACCAGTGGGGCATTTACTTTCAGTGCGAATATAGTTTATACTTTTTGTTTGTTTGTTTTTTGAGACAGGGACTTATATAGCCCAGATGGGTCCTGAGCTCACTATGTAGTCATAGGATGATCTTGAAGTTCTAATCCTTCTTAATACTTCCTAAATCCTGAGGGTACAAGTATGTACCACCATCATACCTGGCTTATCCCATGTTAGGGATTGAACTCAGGACTTTGTGCAATCTAGGCAGTCACCCTGACAACTGAGCTATATCCCTAGATCTGGTTATTTTTTGTAATTAGATAAGGCAACACCATTTATTTTGGAAAGTATTCCAACTAAAAAACCAATTCTTTTTTTAAAAAATAATTTATTTTTTATTTCTTCAAGTTACATGTCAATCACAATCCCCTCCCTACTCCCCCCTCCAGTCCCACCCTTCCACCCTCCTCCCCCTCAATCCCCCATCTTCTCCCCCCCTTTTTTAGTTTAAGGTATTTCTTTTCCCCCCTAACAGCTCTCCCTTTCAGTCCAACAAATGGTTCTTTTTCTTATAACTATAAATACAATACAAAACAACAGAAATAAATAGGCCACAATTATGAGAGTTATATGGCTTAGCATACATTCCCAATGTCCAGTCCATATGTATTTGGCACCTGACTTTAACATTCTACTATCTAACCATCTCCATGAGTTTAAAGTTCTATATCTAACTCAGCTTTCATACTAACTTGCCTCACAATTTTAAAAAATTCTTCTTAGATCCGGAACACCCTCTTGATTCCTAAACAACTCAAAATTTAACTATGAGACTCTAGTTATCTATTCTTCAACCACCTCAGAGACCTGAGAGGGATAAATATATCTGATTATATAGGAAGTGCAGGGCCTGCAGCTTCCAAAACTAAGAAATGATATACCAGTGGCTGCCTGGACAGTTCCCATTTTCTCTCCATACATTACAGCATCAATCTTCAGCCATTTGGCCCCGTTTCTCTGACAGACATTGATTGTAGAGCAGGAATTATGAAGGACTTACCTACCCTGTCTTGGCAGAGCTAGGCTGTCGACTTACCTGCTTCCAAAAAAAAAAAAAAACCAATTCTTAAGATATGAATCATATCAGGTAATACAGCTCAAGAAACTTGTCATAGGAATTTCTTTTTCTTTATGTTTATTTATTACTTCAAGTTACATCTCCATCATAATACTCTCTTTCCACCCTTCCCAGTTCCACTCTACCACCCTCTCTTCCTTCTCCTACCCATCCCACTCCTCCAGTGTGGAGTGTCCCTACATATCAATCTCTCTCAGTTCAGCAGTCATATGAGAGCTAAGAGCTTCCTCTTGCACTGGGGGCCTACATGGTAGCACCCCTAAGGTAAATTGTCCCATTAGTAGGTAACAAAGTCTATGTTCCTGATCCTTTTGGTGTGTTGGTTGTAGGATAGTTATCCTGTACTATATGACTAAAATCCAATTATAAGTGAGTATATGCCATGTGCATCTTTCTGAGTCTGGATTAGCTCACTCAGGATGAGCTTTTCTAGTTCCATCCATTTGACTGCAAATTACATGATATCCTTGTTTCTGATAGCTGAGTAGTAGTCCATTGTGTAGATGTACCACAATTTTTTTAATCCATTCGTCAGTTGAGGGACATCTGAGTTGTTTCCAGTTTCTAGCTATTACAAATAAGGCTGCTATGAACATAGATGAAGATATGTCCTTGTGGTTTGGTGAGGAATTATTTGGGTGGATACCCAGAAGTGGTATGGCTGGGTCTTGAGGTAGAGCTATTCCAAGTTTTCTAAGATATTGCCAGACTGATTAACATAGTGGTTGTACAATCTTTCACTCCCTCCAGCAATGGAGGAGTGTTCCCCTTTCTCCACAGCCTTGCCAGTATGTGCTATCATTTGAGCTTTTGATCTTAGCCATTCTGACATGTGTGAGATGGAATCTCAGAGTCTTGATGATGATTAAGGATGTTGAACATTTCTTCACATGTCTCACTGCCATTAGAGATTCCTCCTTTGTGAATTCTTGGTTTAGCTCTGTTTCCCATTTTTGATTGGATTATTTGGTTTCTTTGTGTTTAATTTCTTTAAATTATGGATATTAGCCCTCTGTCAGATATGGGGTTGGTAAAGATCTTTTCCCAATCTGTAGGTTGCCATTTTGTTCGAATGACAGTGTACTTTGCCTTATAGAAGCTTCCATTTTCATGAAGTCCCATTTATTGATTGTTGGTCTTAGAGCCTGAACTATTAGTGTTCTGTTCAGGAAGTTGTCACCTGTGCCGATGAGTTCGAGGGATTTCCCCACTTTCTCTTCTATTATATTTAGTGTTTCAGGCCTTATGTTAAGGTCTTTGATCCACTTGGACTTAAGTTTTGTGCAAGGTGATAAGTATGGGTCTAATTTCATTCTTTTACATGACAACATCCAGTTAGACCAGAACCATTTGTTGAGGATGCTGTCCTTCTTCCATTGTACGGTTTTGGCTTCTTTGTAAAAATTAAGTGACCATAGGTATGTGGGTTCATTTCTGGGACTTCAATTTGATTCCATTGATCCACTGGTCTGTTTCTATACCAGTACCATGCTTTATAGAAAATAGAGATTTTTTTTTCAAAAAAGAACATATGTTAATTGTAAAACAGGAATTATGAAAGATTTGCCTACCCTGTCTTGGAAGAGCTAGGCTGTCAACTTACCTGCTTCCAAGACAGCATTCTGTCTACAGTTGAAACAAGGGCTTTCTCTTTCCCAATGATAAGCTTGCCACTAATGCAAAAAAAAAAATGGAGATTCTTTGATGCTCATCTTCTACTTGGAGGAGAATAGGGAGTGCAGTCAGGAGCTGACATGTCATTTCTTAGTTTTGGAAGCTGCTGGCTCAGTCCTTCCTATATATTCAGATATATTTATCCTTCTCAGGTCTTTGCTGTGGTTGAAGACTAGACAGTTATAGTCTCAGGGTCAAATTTTAAGTTTTCCAGGAATTAAAAGGCTGTTCTAGGTCTAGGAAGGTGTTTTTAAGTTGGTAATGCAAGTTAAGATGGAAACTGAGTTAGATATAGAACTTTAAACTTGTGGAGAGAGATAGATAACGGAATATTAATATCAATTGCCAAATATGTATGGACTGGACATTGGGAATGTATTTTATACCTTATAATTTTCATAATTGTGGCCTAATTATTCTTATTGTTTTGTATTGTATTTATTGTTATAAGGAAAAGAGACTTTTAATGGACTAAAAGGGAGAGGTGTTGAGGGAAAAAGATATATCTTAAATTAAAAAAAAAGCAGATAGGAGGGTGAAGGCGAAGAGGGTAGGAGGGTGGGACTGGGAGGGGAAGGAAGGAGGGGACTATGATTGAGATGTAACCTGAAGAAATAAATGTATATTTTTAAAATATCATATGCTGAGGTGTCTGTAGGACATCAGAGTCCATCAGTTTTGAATTGTTGGGGGCTCTTTCACTGTCTTCTTTCCCAGCTGGCATAGGTTTCTGAGAGTGGGGCATTTTAGCACTGCAAGAAGCATTTCAAGCATCATTGGCCCTGGAGGTAATTGCCAGGGCAGTGTGCTGAGCATGTTGCTTCAAGTAGTCAATTTGGCATCTTCTACCCACACTAAAATCCATTATGAAGACTTGGTATTGTCATCTGAAAGTGTGTGATAAAATGAAAACAGCATCTCAACCGAGGATTTTTTTTTTTTTAAGGTTCTTTCTTCTCAGGGCTAATTGTTTGATTTTCTACATTATCACATCTGTCCTAAGAGTTCAAGAGAACCCTCTTTGTATCTGGTCTGGAGAATGGAGATAGCCGTGTTTGGGGTTTCAAATGAGTGAGTTTATGAAGCATGTGGAAAGCAAAAGTACGGAAGCAGCAGAGAGCAAAACAGCATCAAATCAGGTGCAACGTCAGCAGAGACCTGGAGGCCTGACCGAGACAGGAAGCAAAGGTAACTTTATCAAATGAGGCCCACACAGCAGCCAGCAGAAATGGCTCCTGATGGAGAGACCCGTGGGCAGAGCATCTCCATGGATGGACTGGCTTCCTGTTGTCACTGAAGGCATCTGTATACTCAGGGTCAACAGTAGTAACCTCTGTCGCAAATGGCTTACCTTCTGCTTCTTCTCAAGGGCACAATACTTTCAATGCACTTAGCTGCATGGAGTCAGAAACTTCTTGTAAAATGAAATCTCTTAGGGGACTCCACAGCCTACAAAAGCACTGTTTCACACATATAGAGTAACTTAATAGGATGTAGCCTGATCTCCACAGTGGTGAGCTGTATGATCTTGCAGTATTCCTGTTCATTACTGAAGCTTCAGTGCAAAAATTGAATTAAATATTCATCAACTCAATATTAATTTTTTTTGCCTATTCATTCAGTCTGACGTTTGTATTTCTATGTGATTATCTCTGACTCGCTGCACTGCAGTTTGGTAAAATCTCAGAAGTTGGTGGGCTTTTTTGAATGAAATACCAGTGATAACTTTACTGTCACTATGAATACTGGTTATTTTTATACAGAAAAAGAAACAGAATTTGTTTTTTTTAACCTCCCTGCTGTGCTAGAACGATTTTTGAAAGGCATAAAATACTGTTTGGATGTATTGTTGACTTTTGTAGATTTGGGTATAGATTAATAGTGATTATATTCTACTTATTTGTCTTCTAGGCAGATCTAATTTATGTATAGTTATAATAAGAGAACAAATCATTTGATTTGAGTTTTTCACACATTTATTTGGAGGGTTGTCAGGTATGGTATATTTAAACTCTGATACTTAAATAAGAAATTAGATCTGTGCTTACCAAGGAATATTTAGAATTTAAGTGACAAAATTCCAAGGGAAATTAATTTTGGCTTTAAGTAAAAATGAGCTGTTGAATATATTTTTAACTATGTAGTTGGAAGGATGAAGAATTGATGTCATTCTCAGGGTTACTTGCACACAGGCTCAGTATCTCAGCCTTGCCTCTGGGAGAGTGTTCCTCAGGTAAGTCCTTTGCCTCACTACCAGCTGTAAAGCTTCTGCTAGCGTCCTTCTAGAAACAAAGATATTTTCTGTTTTCTGCATTAAAGTAGAATTTCCAAGAAATTAAAACTTGTGTAAATTTGAAATCACATCTAAGAACTTATTAAGCTTATTAATTATTGAAGGAACAAGGAAGATGCTAGAAGTGGTTCTAAGACAGTTTGGAGATCTGGATTCTTACTGGAGCTTTGAACTAAGGTTAGAGTGAGTGCTAGTTACATGTAAACACTGGCTAGGGATTGACACAGCACTGAATTCTAGTCTTTGGTGTTATCTTTTCTGTGTGTGTGTGTGTAATCAGCTACTTTTATTACTGAGCCAACACCTCAGTGAATATGTATATGCTTCTGTTTATAGTTTTTACAAATGAGGAAGCTGATTCTTTGTGAATCTCACTGACACAATAGGTGCTGGCTGGGATTCAAACTGAACCTTGTAGATGTCAAAGCGCTCTGACTGTCCAGTGTTGCACGTACCTCCATCTGGCTACCGTCCTGCAGGTGGCCTCCTTATGCCCTGCTTCTCCCAGAGATGTGATGGCTGACAGGATATGGGAGAGTGTGCGCCACCGCCTTCTGGTGCTATCTTTTCTAACAAAAAATATTTGTACCACCACTAAACGAAAGTATACAGATTACTTTTACAAGTTCAATAAATCTAGAAAACATAATAATAAACAACTGAACAGGCTGTAATCATTCCACATAAATAATCATTGGAATGTTTTGTCATCACAAGATACTGGAAAAACATTACATCTGTCTTTTTGCCTCATTTCAAATTTTAAGTAATTTTTCTTGATATCTTCTCTCTCAGTTCTAAAGTATTTTTTCTATCAAGACATTCACTTTAAATTCAGATTAATTAATTTTCAGGTAGCTAATGAATAATAATTCATAAAATAATAATTTTATGCTTAAAATCTCATAATTTGAGATGCTGAGGCAGGAGCTTTAAGTTCAAGGTTAGTTACATAGTGAGTTTCATGGAACTCACAAAGCCCTAGTTATAGAAAAAAAATATATATATATATTTGGCTTTAGCCAATAGAAAGAATAAAATATGATGTTATGGTGCAATTATAGCAAATGATTAGAAAATTAAAAATAAATTTTCACGTGAGGACTTTTTATAGGTCGAAAGAACATGAACAGCTCAGTGACAGGTTTTGCATCTAATTCTTTTTATTCTATATTGAATTCCCAGTGCCTAATTAACATAGATATGGCATTTAAAGAACTGAGTGCCCTGTGGATCACAATGGCTGAATTAATAGTACAAATGTGAAAACCCCAGATGTCTAACAGAAAACCCTTTGCTTCATGTGTTTTATTAGGAGTCCTCCGACTGTTTGATGGCCCGTGGACACTAACTAGACCCGCCCGACTACAGGGACTAAGGCTCAGTGTCTGCGGAAGCCTTTTGCCCACCTCATTCCGGCTATGGGGACATGTCTTCACCTAGGCAGGCTGGAAGAGGGTCTGGTAGGTTCTCATGCATTCCACACCAAGAGGAACTTCGGAATAGAAGCAACTGGAGCCACACCTCTCACACCGTAACCATGACTAGGGACCGAGTGTTTTTTGTTAGCCTGCAGGGGCCACTTATCTGACTCTAGGAGCACCTATCTAAGAAGTCATCATATACCAAGTACTAAGGAATATATTCTAGTCCAATTTTACTCCTTTTAAATAACATTTTTATCATAAACTAAGTTCATTATACATAACTTGTGAAAACCACAACAATCTCCCTTAAAAACACAAAGAAGATAATGAAACCAGCAACATTCTCACAAAGCTATGCTTACTTCTAATTTTTTCCTTATTTCTTAATTATACCTCAGGGTATACACATTTTTATAGCCTTGGTTCATAATGCAGATGTCACCTGTCCCTCAACTGGCCCACATTGTCATTCTCAAGCCTCAGTCAGTAGCTGGCAATCATTTTTCAGTTTTCCTTCCTTTCCTTCTCTCCCCCCTAGTTTAATTTAGTGAGGCAGGGTCTTCTCTTTAGCCTAGGCTGGCCTCAAACTCACTATACAATGGCTTGGAATTGGCAATTCTCCTGCCTCAGCTTCCCACGCTGGGTTATGGACTTGTGGCACCATGCCCAGCGTTGGCCATTGCTTTTAGTATTCCTCTTTTTTTTTGTTCTTTCCATATCAAACTTCTATTTCCTTTCTATTGTCTTTGTCCACACTATCATTCTATTCTTCTGGGGACTCCCTGCCCAGCAATGATGTACATTGTAAGATAACCACTACTGTCAAGCTAATGAACTATCTAGCACTTTATAAAACTAGCATTTTTGGGTTTTGGTGTGTAGTAAGAACATTTAAGGTCTGCACTTGTAGTAAATCTCAACTTACAGTAACAATTTCATTAAATATAGAGATAGTGCTGTACATTAGACCTTCAGGATTTATTCATTTTATGTAACTGATACTTTGTATCCTTTTACCAACAACACCCTACTTGCCTCTGATAATTGCCATTTATTGTCTGCTTCTCTGCATGTGATTTTGGATTTCATTTATAATTGAGATAATTCAGTTTTGTCTTTCTGTGTCTTCTGGCTTATTTTACCTAACACAGTGTCCTCTAGGTTTATCCATCTTGTTATAAATGGCAGAATTTTCTTCTTTTTATGATGACTATTATGTGATATTTATGTTTTCAATATTTTATTTATCCATTTCTTCTTTGACAGAAAAGATAGTTCCAACATCTTAGCTGCTGAGAGTCATGTTGTAGTGATCATGGGAATGCATATGTTCTTTTAAGATGTTTAATGCATTTATTTTGAGTACAGCATACCTAGCAGTGGGATCTCTGGACTTAAAGATAGTTGTAAGTTTTGTATGGAAACACCACACTGTTTCTGTAACAGGTGTTTTTCCAGTTTGTGTCCTCATTACCAGCTGACAGCATGTAACTGAAGCTCTTTTCAGTATCCTTGCCAACGTTTGCTATCGTTCGTCTTTTTGATAGTAGTGTTTGGAACAGGTGTGTGGTCACACTCATGGTGCTTTTGACCTTCATTTTCTTACTGATCACGGACACTGAGCACCTTTTCATACATATGGTCACCATTTTATTTCTTCTTTGGATAAATGTCTACTTAACCCTTTATCCACTTTTGAATCAGGGTATTTGTCTTTCTGATTTTTGAGTTGTCTGAACTCCTTATGTGCTTTGGATATTAGCACCTTATCAGAGATGGCTTTAAATATCTCTCCAATCTCCTCTAGATTTCCTTTTCATTCTGTTATTTCTTTTGTTTTGTGAGTACTTTAATTTGATACTTGTTTATTTTTGCCTTTGTTTCTTTTACTTCTGGGGTCATATTAAAAAACCCATTACTCAAACCAGTTCCAAGAATTTTTACCTCTAGAGGTTCTATAGTCTTCATCTTATATTTTAAGATTTAATATAAATTTATATTTATAAATTTTGATGACTTGTTTTTAGTTTGGGTTAGGGGTACAGTGTTATTTTTCAGCATGTGGGTCCTAGTTTTGCTAACACCACTTATTAAAGATATTAGTCTTTTCTTTAAATTTAATTATTATTCTTTCTTTTAGAATTTGCATGCATGAGCACTACGCATTATTTCCACCCCTACCTTTCCCAATTCCAACTCTTCCTTTGTCTTCCTTCCTCTCAAGTTCATGACCTTACACACACACACACACACACACACACACACACACACACACAGAGAGAGAGAGGAGAGAGAGAGGCAAATGTACACACACACACACACACACACACACACACACACAGAGAGAGAGAGAGAGAGAGAGAGAGAGAGAGAGAGAGAGAGAGAGAGAGTCTCAGGGTTTCTATTGCTGTGATAAAACACTATGACCAAATCAAGGTGGGTAGGAAAGGGTTTCTTTGGCCTACATTTCCACACTGCTCTTCATCATTGAAGGAAGTCAGGACAGAAACTCATACAGGGCAGGAACCTGGAGGTAGGAGCTGGTACAGAGGCTATGGAGGACTACTGCTTACTGGCTTGCTCCTCATGGTTGGCTGCTCAGCCTGCTTTCTTATAGAAAAGCATCCCACAATGGGATGGACTCTCCCATATCAGTCAATAATCAAAAAACATTTCCTTCGGACCTGCCTACAGGCCAATCTGGTGGAGGCATTTTCTCAACTGGAGTTCCTCTTCCTCTCTAATTGTAGCTTGTGTCAAGTAGACCAAACCTGCCCCCACACACCCTACTGAGCCCATTTAGTATTGCTCTTATGCACGTGTATTTAGAGATGACCACTTGGAATTAGGTAGTCTTATCAGGAACTCATTCCTGGAGAAGACTGATTCTACTTCTCTCAGCAGCCACTGCTTGCCTGTCGTTCTTCATCTAAGGGTGGGACCTTCAGTATGCCAGTTTTATTTAGGTATCCATGTTGTTGCTGAGATTTCATGGATGCAGCTATACCAATTTGACCGCCATGTCTAGGAGACACTATCAAGCACAAGCCATCCTGGCTAGTTGGCACTTACATCAGCTCCCTCTTCCGTAATGGTCTCTGAGCCTTAGGTGTATGGTTGTATTGTACCAATGAGCTGGACAACCTGAGCTTGCTTATTCTATGCATTATGGCCAGTTGTTGACCTCTGTAGTAGCCTTTATGTGCTGTAGGAAGAAGCTTTGGTGAGGGTGAGAGCTACATTTAACTGTGGGTATAGGATACATATTCAGAATAGCTAGAAATTGTATTGGTCTAGGAAAATGGCTGTGGTAGCTTCTCCTCTAGAATCGTTGGCTTCTCTATCTGTGGGTAGCTGGCTAGGTGTACAGTGCCAGGCATGAGAGAATACCTTTTTCTTCATTGTTTTTTTCTTGGCACCCTTTACAAAAATCAGTCAACAGTCAAAATGTGGATTTATTTCTGTGTTATATGTTCTGTTCCATTAGTCCATGTATGTGTTTTTATGCTGGCACCATACTATTTTGATTATCATAGCTATAGCTTTGTAAAGTCATTTGAAATTAGGAAGTGTGATGGATTTATCTTCTTGCTCAAGATTGCTTGGTCTTTTCAGGATCCTTTGGGTGCAAGCTAGGCTCTGTGCAGCAGTCATTTCCTGACTTCCAGCTCCAACCCTAGAAGTCCTTCTGGTCCTGGCCCTCTTTATACTCAGACAGACCAGGTGGCCGCTTTCTTCCTCTTTGTGATATACTTAGCACATGAATTATTCCCAGTTTCCCCTTTTAGTGTAGACATACTCTGGACCTATATTGATAATAATAGCTTTTATTTTATTGAATTAGTGCTTTAGAATAAATACACAGGATCAGGAAATCTGACATAGTAGATCTGGATGTTTTTTTCTATTGCTGTATCATTTTCCAGAACAGGTTATAAGCAGTCTGCCAGCAGTATGCCATTTATACTGTAAAACCCACCAGCATTTGTGGAATCATGGCAAAAAATAAATGCTACTAATTTGTTGTAAAATCACCACCTTGAGTTTCCTTTGGTTTTCATTTCTCAGATGTCTAGGATTATTTTGTTCCATTTGTTTTAGCTCCTTTTTTGAGACATTTTTTCTCTATTATATGTCCCTGACTGTCTTGGAATTCACTGTGTAGACTAGGCTGGCCATAACTCATAGATATCTTCTTGCTTCATAGACTCTGAAATACAGAATAATTTTATTTTATACCTCTCAATGCACAGGTTCTATAGGTTGTTTATAATTAAATTTTGCCTGGAGAATATTTTCTTGAACAGTATGGCAATTAAGAAAAAAGGAATTGCTTAGAAATTAACTTCTTGAGTATAATATTAAGAAACAAATTACTTTTTGGAGCTGGTTTTTCAAAGCAAGGGGAAAATTAACATCAGATAAAGATAAGATTATGTGAAAAGTAGAGTTTCTCTCATAGCTTGACTTTTCTCATTATGGTTTCAACTTCTGTTAGTGCTTCTTCTCATTTGATCCAGTCTTTGCTTCTCTTTGTTCAGGAAAAGTTAGTGTGGAAGATGAGGATGATTCAGATAACCTGAATTTCCGAAAGACTTTGCCTTCATCAAGTCAGAAAAATACACCTACCAAAAAGGTAACACTGAAAGGGACATGGATCTCTGCTAATTGATGGTGGTAGCACTTAGATCACTGACTTATCTCTTTTAGGAACAGGTGTATATTTGCTTTTTCTTACCGTAGTTACTTCTCATTAAAAAATACTTCTGATATTAAAAAATGACCAAAGTAGGGATTGAAAAGAGAGTGAATGTTTTTGTCACTCTACAGGAACCGACTTTCATTGCTACTCTGGAAACTTGTCTTGCCACCCATGTTATTTTGTGTTACTAACAGGTACAAAATAAAAGTCTCATAAACTATGAAGCACACGTATATACATTGATGATGATTTCTTATTGATATGAACCATTTGGCGTAATGTCTTTAAATTATGGAAAGACAAGGTTGTAAAGAATCCTTAGCAAATTGCCCTTTTTGAGAAGCTGCTCAGAGATACTGTACAAAAAGGGAAGCATACTTTAAGGTTACAGGTACTTTACACTTTTTTTTTTCTTTGAAACAGTCTTGATAGAGAACTAAGGCTTGTGTGTTTATCTTATAATCCCTTCTCCCTCAGCTGGGATCACATATGTGTGTGTCACCATGTCCAGTTGAATTTTCTTTTTCTCTTATCCAATCAACTGGAGCTTGGGGACTTCGGTGTTGTGGTTGCCCTCACTTTCATCTCCTAGAAGTTCCAGCCGTAATAGTGAGAAAAATCTGTATGATGAGCAAGTAATGCACTTCGCACTTCTTTGACTGAATTTCTACTTCCACCTAAGACTGGCAAGAAGGCTGCTTTAAAAGCTGATGTAACTTGGTTGTAGCCTCTCTTCTAGCCTTGTCTACGCTTCTGTTACATGTGTGATGGACACATTGAGGTCACCACCACAGCTGACTTAGAATCTCTAGCATAGTGTATTGTTTGAGTGTTAGTCACAGAATGTTTTCACCCCCTTGGATAAAGATGATTTGAAAGTGAGCAACTTCACAGAATGCCCCAAGGAGTTTCTTTTTTATTAGCACATATTAATTATACAGAGTAATAAATAGGTTTCCTTATGACATTTTCATACATGTATATAATGCATTTTGGTCACGTTCTATCCCTAGGCCACTTTTTACAAGCTGGAAGCTTAGCTGGGAGGGATCTTCTCATTGTTTCAGTGCAGATTAGATGTCTCCTAAAGGACACTAATCTGCTAAGCAACTGCATTCTCTTTTCTACTCCATGCCTTGGGGCAACATTAAGCTTACTGGTGCTCCTGTCCCCTCTCCAAACTATACATTTTGTATTTTTTCTCTCCTCTACCTGCTCTTTCTCATTATAGACCTCTATATAAGAGTAATCACTAGTAACCATTCCACAGAGTGAGTGTTATGCAGAGTTGAAATTTCCATGGGCAAATAGCACAGGAATGTCCTTGAGCCCAGCTGCTCACAGTGTTTGTTCCCTCTGAAACCGCTTGAGCTGAGCCTCCATGCTCTGCATTACTCTCCCCTGCTGCCTTTCAGCCTCCTACTAAAACAGCCTCTAATCTCTGTTTACAGCATTGGACTTCTCTTCTAATCCAAAGTTTCAAAGTCCTCCACAATTTTCCAAAACCAACATGGTCAGGTTCTTCACAGAAATACCCCACTCTGGTACCAGCTTCTGTGGTAGTTACCATTTTGTTGCTGTGAAAAAAAATTATGACCAAAGGCAACTTAAGGAATTTATTTTGGCATACAGTTCCAGAGGGATATATACCCACAATGGTGGTAAAGGCAACAGTAACAAGAAGCCAAGAGATCACTATCAGCTGCTCACCCAGGGAACAAAGAGCAAACTGGAAGTGGACTGAGGCCATAAGCTCTCAAAGTCTGCTACCAATGATGTACTTCCTCCAGCAAGACTCCATGTCCCCAAAGTTCTATAAGCTCCGAAATAGCATCACTAACTGGGGGCGAAGTGTTCAGATACATCAGCCTATGGGGGACATTTTCATTCAAACTACCATGCCAACAAACATTGAACTACTTACAGATTCTCATGAAGGGTTAGTACCTTGCGAAGCTCATGCCCCTAGCTCAGTTTAACCGCCTAAATTCCTCAGGGAAGAGTGAGCTTTCTTAACCACCCATGACAAAATACAGAGTGTCCAATCTTGAGCAAGTTATCATGGCTGGTGTGAGTGCATGTCTGAATCATGCCCAGGAGACAGTGTTCTACATTACTCTATCTTCTAGCTCTTATATTATTTCTGCCTCATCTACCACAATGTTCCCCAAGTCAAACTGTGAAATAAATGTCCTATTTATGGCTAAACATTCAACAATAACTTACTCTTAGCACGTTGGTCTATTATGAGTCTGCTGTTTGTACTGCCCATGGCAAAAAAAAAGAAGCTTCTTTGACCAAACACAAGAGCAATATATATATGGAGATAAACTATGGGAATAAACATAGTTATTGAGAAAGTGATTTGATGAGCACATTGTATACATTTATCAAACAATAGCTGGAGCTTTCCTCCTAGGGTCTATGACCTCCTCATCCACAAGCGTTTGACCATGTTTATGAAAGTAGAATTTGCTCCTATGGAACAGGCCTTAGTTCTAATCAGAAAGTGGTTAGATACTCCCAGAACAGACTTGTCACTATTGTACCAGTGGAACACCTTGACTGGCCAGTCAGAAGTATAGCATGCAGGTCTGTGGCTCAGCAAGATTATTGATGACACCTTCTAGCACCCCTCCATTACACTTTTCTACACTATGAGGGCCAGCCAGCAGGAAGCTTCCATCTCAGTTAGAGCTTGATTTCTGTTTACAACCAAAGCATTTAGTGTCTTCAGCAAGAGGATTTTACCATCTAGATGTAGTAAGCAGCCAACCACAGTGGAAATTGCCTGTATTGTTTCAGGGTCTCAGGAACTTCCCTGAATAATAGCTCATAGGAAAATAGCCCAGCCCTGGCTCTGGGGTCCTCATTCAATGCCTGTGGTTTCTGGGATGAGTTTTAGCCACCTATACAGGATACCTCTACTCAGACTCTTGATGTTTTTAAAATTTTTACTTTAAAAATTAGCTTTATGTAACCTTATTTGATTCCTTTATGCATTTTTTTATTTTGAAATAGGGTCTCCTTATGTAGCATAAGCTGACTTTGAACTCATGATTCTCCTGTTTCCATCTCCTATATACTAGAATTATAAGCATATACCACCACGTTCAACTTGATTCCTTTCTAAAATGGAATATATTTTGTCACTCAATTTTTGTTTATCTTGTCAAATTTTATAGCATTGTCTATCTAGGAAGAGTTTTGATTCATTGCCTACTTCTTTTTTTTAATAATTTATTTTTTATTTCTTCAAGTTACATCTCAATCACAATCCCCTCCCTACTCCCACCTCCAGTCCCACCCTTCCACCCTCCTCCCCCTCAACCCCCCATCCTCTTCCCCCCCCTTTTTTTTAGTTCAAGGTATTTCTTTTTCCCCCCAACAGCTCTTCCTTTCAGTCCAACAAATGGTTCTTTTTCTTATAACTATAAATACAATACAAAACAACAGAAATAAATAGGCCACAATTACGTGAGTTATATGTCATTGCCTACTTCTAAATAGTATCTCAGGACATTCCTGGATGACTTCTGAATTATGTAAGGGGAAATAAACTAATTTTACCAGAATTTAATTAACTTACATTTTATAAGACAATTTGATATTTTAACTACTTGCTTTCCTTTTGAATATGATGTTGTCTCTTAGGAATTGTGTTGTTTATAGACTTGTAAATTTTATACTGGAAGATTGTTAATTTTTTGTCTGTTTCTCATTTTAGTTATGAAGAAACTGAACTTAGAAAGGTGAAGTGATTGGGCCGTAGCTCAATATGGCTCTTCAGGAACAGAGAAAAGACCTTGCCTCCTAGAATTACCATTTTCACTTTGTCTAGCAAGGATATACAGTGTAGAAAAACTTAGACTCTTCAGAAAAAATTACTTGAGCAATTGCCAAAAGACCTAGTATCTCAATGATATATTGTGTTTCTTCTTGTTCTTGGTATTGTTAACTAATCTCATTTCATTCAACCAGAGACGGGATGGAGCCTTCAGTTTGAACTGTAGCCATTTAGAATAGTTTGCTTTAAAATATTTTTAAAATTTTTGTTTTGTTTTATGCATATACATGTTTTGTGTGCATGTATGTATGTGATCCATGTGCATGTTTTGTATCCATGGATGTCAGAAAAAGGTGTTGAATCACCTAGAATGGCACTAAAGTTACAGATGGTTGTGAGCTGCCAGTTGGGTGCTGGGAACTGATCCTGGGTCTTTTGAAAGAACAACGGGTATTCTTAACCCCTGAGCCATCTTACCAGCCTCTAGAATGGTTTGCTTCTTTAAAAATATAATTCTATTGATTTTGAAGTATGAAAAGTGTCTTTATGTGATTTTTATCCACATAATTAAATTCAGTGCTGTCTCCCAATGACCCAGGTACAATACAGAATGTTGCAAGTATATGAAAGAAGAGTAACAATTTTCCCTTAGGCAGTGCAAGATTTCATGGTGAAGACACATGTAGAATTACTGAATTTAGATTGTGAAAGTACTAAAGAGTAAGTCCAGTGCTAAGAATTTTATATTCACAATAAATAGAATGTTATAAGCACCTATGGAAATTTTTTGTAGTTTGTAGTAATAACCAACATTTTTCAAATGAAGCTAATTTTTATTAGTTTTAGATAACTTGAGTATTCAATGTATATTATTTGTACTTACATACCACTCTGCATTGTATTTTGGAAAATTGGGGAACATTAACTAAGTCAATGTATATTTCAAATGATTTTTTTGAGCATTAAGAATGTGATTTATGTAATAATTATGTGATTGATCTTTAATTCCATCATTAAAGATCTTATTACTCTTAAGGCTGTACCAATCATATTTCTTTTAACTGTATTCTCCTAAAATTGTGCCTATAATTTGTTTCCTTTCTCATACCTATAGGTTTTTGGGAATAAAGTTAATTCAGAAAAGGTAAAATCCTCCCATATGGCATTCTCAAGTAAGAATTATGAGTTTCTTTTTCAAGAGCCTTCAGAAAGGTAAAAACAATATATTTATTTAGTGAGTTTTCTGTTTATTATCTTCATATTCATATCTGGCCCATAAGTAGTCAATGACCCTTAATGCCTGATTATTTTTCATGATGCAATTCTTTGTAAACCCAATTCATCTTTCTTAGAAATATGTTTTATTATGTCATAAATGTGATGTTAACAAGAAAAATAATTTCTCAAAAATATAGTATCTGTATTATCTTAATAAATACAAAACTTTTGTAAATGTGTGTAGAGCTCCTAGAGGGAGAGTGTTTTTGAAGTAGCATAACACTCTGTGCATCTCCACTCCAGAGGAGTGGGATGGAAGGGATAGGGGGTAGAGGGGGGGAGGGTGGGACTGGGAGGGATGGAAAGAGGGCACTGTGATGAAGATGTAGCCTGAAGTAATAAATAAATATTTAAAAACTCTGTGCATATTCAGACTTGTTAAACAGTTATCTGTTTTCAAAAAGAAAATTTTACTATATGGCTAAAATCCAATTATACGTGAGTAGATGCCATGAGCATCTGAGTGAAATATGTACATGGCATCTACTCACTCATAATTGGATTTTAGCTGTATAGTACAGGATAACTACAACCAACACACCTAAAGGATCAGGAACATAGACTTTGTTATGTATTAATGGGACAATTTGCCCTAGGGGTGCCACCATGTTGGCCCCCAGTGCAAGAGGAAGCTCTTAGCCCCCGTATGACTGTTGAACTGAGAGGGGCTGATATGTAGGGACACTCCACATTGGAGGAGTGGGATAGGTGGGAGAGGGAGGAGAGGGTGGGAGGATGGTACTGGGAGGGGTGGAAAGAGGGCACTATGATGGAGATGTAACTTGAAGTAATAAATAAACATTTTAAAAAAAGAAAGAAAAATTTGCTTTTAACTAATGGTACTACTAGAATGGTGAATTCTTAATACTAAGGATTGAAAAAAAGAAAATAAATTTCTATTTTAAAAACAAAAGAAGTAGTTTTATAAAACATGTTTATAAAATGTCCAGTTTTAAGTATTAGATATTAAATCAAAACCTGTTTGATTAGACTGTGTTTCCAGAGAAATTTATCAATAACATTAGCTATATTAACTAGAATAGTATTGTATAATAATGTAAATGTTTTACATATGTGTATCTGTGTAAAATGTATGTGTATAACATTCAGAAACGCATTAAAAGGAACAAAAATAATACTGGTGATTCCAAAATATTTTAAGACCCTAACGTCTAGTGAGTTCTGTGTGCAAAATGCCACATTTGCCATTCAGATCCTAGCTTACTTAGGCAAACACACTTGAAAAGACAAATGGCTACACAGTGAATGTCATATAGTCAAAATACAAAGACTGTGTTATAGAAGGGTTGTAACTATTTATAGGGAGAAGCTTTTCACAAACTTTAAGAAAGTTGTATTTAATTTTTAGTTACGTGTATGTGTGTGTATCTGTGCATGTGTATGCAGGTGCCCATGCAGACCGTAGTTGTCAGATCCTCTGGAGTTGGAATTACAGGTGGTTGTGGGCACTAGGAAATGAATTTAGGTCACTTTAGGAGTGATTTAATACTACGTCCATTTAGTGTCATAATAGTAGTAGGTTTTCTCCTAGGGTCTATAACTGTCTAGTCATAGATTCTTGGTCTGATAATGGTGTCCAGTATAGGTTTCATCTTGTGGAATGGACCTTTAATCCAATCAGAAAGTTGTTGTTTATTTCCATGATGTTAGGCTTGAGGTGTTAACAACTCTCTCCACTAATGTTCTCCCAACTCAAGTGATATCTTTCTGCAAACTTGCTAAGCCATATAACTCACATAATTGTGGCCTATTTATTTCTGTTGTTTTGTATTGTATTTATAGTTATAAGAAAAAGAACCATTTTTTTGGACTGAAAGGGAGAGCTGTTGGGGGGAAAAAGAAATACCTTAAACTGAAAAAAAAAGGAAGGGAAGAGGATGGGGGGTTGAGGGGGAGGAGGGTGGAAGGGTGGGACTGGAGGGGGGAGTAGGGAGGGGATTGTGATTGAGATGTAACTTGAAGAAATAAAAAATAAATTATTAAAAAAACAAAAAAAATCAGTAGAAATGATAGTAAAAAAATAAGCAGCTGCAGCATTGTTTATGTGGGCAACCAAGAGCTTTTATTCTGAAGGGTCTTGCAATCATAATTGATTTTAGGAATGCTTTTTTATAGACACTGAAAGTTAAGTCCAGACACCAAATGAGGAGGATTTGCTAAGCAAGATTGCAAATGAAAGTACAAGAGCCAAGTGCACAGAATAAGCAAGCTGATCAGTGAGAAGGCCGAAAGGGACAGGAAGTGAGATGGGCAGTTTTTAAAACTTGTTAACACTTGCTAGCTAGACAAGGAAGGAGAATTGAGTATCTTAGGATATGAGAGAACATGTAAATAATAGTTGTTGAGAAACAGACAAGTCATAGTTGAATAATTCTGAACAGGGAAGAAGTAAGGAGTGATGAGAGGAGGATTAATAATCTACATTTTCATAGAGTAAATTCTGGTTTGTACTTTCTAGGACTGGAAATTGCTTTTCAGGAAGGAGGAGAATTACATAAGGACTACATGAGGGGAACAACTGCAGTGAGCTGCAGTGAATGGATGGTAGGAATTGTCTAAGGACGAAATGGTAGCTTCTAAGTTGGTATACAGAAGCCCAATTGTTCGTTACTTCTTGTTGCCTAGCTAAGGGAGAAGAGACAGCGAATACGTGGGTTGGCCCATGGGCTTGCAAGCCCAGTGCAAAAGGAAACGAGATTTGTAATTAGGTGTTAGAAGTTTAGAATTACCGTGGAAGGGACTCGGGTACAGGTGATGAGAGTAGGGTAGAGTAGGAACACTTGGCTGAGATGAGATGCGGGTGGGTATCTATTGAACAGTGAGGTTATTAGATATTCTTTTCTAAGTGTGTATGTTCTATATTTTCCCAAATTCTGTGTATGTTTCTTTTCTAGTGATATTGATGAGGACAAGTGGAATGACAGTGACTTCTCCAGCAGAAACAGGTGGAGCAGTTTGGATTCAGAGCCTGCAGGGCCATCAAAGACTGTCTCCTCAGTGCTTCCTGGTATGGTATTGCACTATTAGTAATAGTAAGCTATCAAAGGGTAATGCACAAAGATATTTTTAATAAGAAATTAAAGAAAGAGCTATGGTAAATTTTTTAATGTGAAAATAAATTTTAAGGATTTTATACTTTTTCTTATAGTTAGTTTTTATTTTCAATTAATTTTTTAAAATTAGTATTCAAAATAATGGATTACATTAAGGCATATTGTTTTTACATCACCCTCCCTATTGCCCTATATTTATTTGTGCTAAATATGCTCTCAATAATGGCTTTTTCTTTCAAAGTCTTTCACTTCAGCACGCACTTCATTTGACTGTGTGTGTGTGTGTGTCTGATAAAATGATTGCAGCATTCATTCCTCAATATCTGAGGAATTACCAGCTTTGCTTAAATTGGATGGCTATGGTTTTCTATTGCCTTCAGTTGTCTTAGGCATATACACAAGGGTCCCTGGCATTTCAACCACACTCTTCCTTATCCCCATTGGACAGGGGCATTCCCATTTCCCTTTGATAATGACAATCTATCACACCAGAGAATATAACAATCTCCTTTTACCTGTTAGTGGTGTACAAGGAGCCTGGAGGGCCTGGTGGCACTGTCAACTTCCACTTTAATAATCACTATTTCCCCCTATAGACTTGTTTCTCAGTCTTCTTAGATCTGCATTGATTTCTTTCATTAATTTTTGGTTGTTCTGAAATGTTATTTATGCACAGGCTCAGAAAGTCAAACACCATTTGTTCTCTTGTTTGTAACCTCAAACTATAAAGTAACACATATCTAGGTGGGCATAGATATGGGTAAGGGCCAGGAAATAGAAAGAGACCTGTGTGTCTTGGGGAAAATGGGGCCTTAAAGGGAAAGGGTAAAGCAAGGAAGGGAGAGTAGGGAGATGAAGGGAGAGTTGGGAGGATAAACTGAATTGTGAATGAAAACCTATTTGTAAGTTAATCTGAACATAATTACCCTATTGTGGATGGTTTTTTGAATTTTTAAAATACTTTCTGTAATATTTTTCTTTTGTCTGTTAGCTAAGCTAGACATTTGGAGTGATTTTTAAAATGTTGAAGTAGATTGCATTCCTCAAACGAGACCAACTTGATCATGTTATATTACTGATATTTCATGTTACTTTATTTGACAGCATTTTTGAGTATTTGACATTTAATTTTGTGATAAATAGTGCAATGGGCATTGTACTGATGCATTGTCGTGTGAATGTGAGTCCACTGAGAAGCTGGCTCTAGAAGTGAGGTTGCCCCCCAATCTACATTTCAGATTCAAGTCTGTTTGTCTTAGAGTGTGTCCCCAGAACTCTGGTCTGGGGATGACCTGCACCTCTCCCTCACCATGATAATGGGGAAGAGAACAACAAAAATAGTCCAAGTAAAAAATTGTGACCTTGAGAATAGCTAGCAGGTGAGCCATTTTCAATAGATGTTTTATCCCATGGTATAAAAGTGCCTGCCGTGGGAAAGAGAAACTGGAGGCTGAACCATGAGAAATTCAGCCATGGAGAGAGAGCTCAACTGGGAACTGAAGCTGACTTTCCTAATGTCTGTAGTTTCTGCTGATTGTGAGCACCTGACTTGAAGTCATCTCTATCTGTTGTCATTTATTCTTTTACTGGACACGTCACCCAAGGGGACAGACACTGCTTTGCCCAGCATTCTTGATGGAAACTGTCTGCATATTGGGCTTTCTCAGTCAGTTTCTTCTGGATGTATCTGATTTGATTGTTTCTTTGTCTCTGTCTCTCATGCACTGACATGCACCTACTTACTCTTTTACTTCTGCTGGCCGCATACTCA
Organism: Lophiomys imhausi; assembly: GCA_907164525.1. Lineage (NCBI taxonomy): Eukaryota > Metazoa > Chordata > Mammalia > Rodentia > Muridae > Lophiomys > Lophiomys imhausi. Next base: position 3,527,028 of record CAJQZJ010014563.1, on the reverse strand, counting down.
ATAAACTCATTCAAAACCAAGCTATGGCTACTTTTGATCACTCTCAGAACTTTACAGGACAAATATCTATCTCTTTATGTTTGCTGATATCTTTGTCTTGATTTAGTATTAGGGTGCTGCTCTCCTCAGATTAGATGGGAAGTGTTCTCTTCACTTCTGCTTTCTTGAAGAGTCTATATAACAATTGTTCCCTTAAATGTTTGATGGGATTTGTCAGTTAAGTCATCTGGGCCTACAGTTTGCTGTGGGTGTTTCATATCTGGCTTTAATAAAATTGTATTTTCAAGATATTTCTAGAATAATTATTTGATGATGAAAGATGTTTAATTTTGTTAAATGCTTGTTCCATATAGCCTGCAGTGATCATACATTTTCTCCCCTCGTTACTATTGTTCTGTTACTTTGAATACTTCTAATGGCAAAGAAGTACTTAGTACTTACATTCCAGGAATAAATCCAAGTTAATTATGACCTTTTTACTCTACTACTGAGAACTTAATTTGTTACATTTTGTTGAGGATTTTCACACAAATGTTCATAAGTGATATTTGTTAGTGTTTTTCTTATGGTGTCTTTATCTGGCTTTGGATCATTAGGATAATTCTCTCCTTATAATATTAGTTATTGAGTATTATACTGTACTTTGGATTTTAGAATATTTTGAGGAAATTTATTATTATTTCTTTTTTAAATGTATGTTAAAATTTATTTGTGAAGTCACCATGTTTAGGGCTTTACTTTGAAAAATTTGGATACTAATCCAGTCCTATTTTTGGCTATGAGTCTTTCCAGATATTTTTGATCTTTGTGATTTTTCCCTGGTAGGCATTATGTTCCTAGGCATTTGTCATTTTATTTAGGTTATTTAACTTTTTTGTGTATATTTGGACATAATATTTTTATAATACTTTTAATTTCGTAGTGATTTGTATTGATATTTTCACCTGTACTCTTGATTTCAGTCACTTGAATATTTTTTCTATGTCCATCTGTGTTAGTCAGATTTTCATTATTTCAACAAAAAGCTAATTTGCTCATAAAAAAGAAAAGATTTATATCAACTCACAGCTTTGAGGTTCTTGTCCATCTCTGCTTTTAGGACAGTCATAAGGCAGCAAATTGTGGAGTGTATGTGTGGTAGGGCAAAGTTGTTACCCAGTGGATATGAGAGACAGGGAAAAGAGCATAACCCCCCAGTAATCTGAAGATATCCCATTAGACCTTACTTCTGGAGGCTTTCACCACTCACAATAGAGCTACTGTTGAAGAACAGGGCTTATATCCCCTGGCAAAAGGGCCTAAGACCCTGGGAGGCTCTTAAGGAATAAAGATAAAGACATGAGACCTTTTAATATTGAAGGCTTAGGCCTTATCTGGGAAGATTCTCAATTAGCTCATCTAAATTAATCCAACAACCTAGCCCCATCCAGCCATGTGGCTAGCTATACCTTCCTGGCCAGTATTCATGTCTTTCTCTTCTTGGGTCCCCTGGTGAAAAACCTTCCTCTTTCTCCTTCCCAGAGTTCCTATCTCCTTTTCCAGGAAATCTCACCTTCCACTTCTCTCTCTTCCAAGCTATAGGCTGTCAGCCTTTTTATTGTCCCATCAGGGATAATTTGGGAGGCAAGGTTTACACAACATCATCTTGGATACCTGAGGATTTACTTACAGACAGCAAGCAGTTCTTGGGGAATAAGCAATTATTAATATTTGAATGCATAGTAAGTTTCAAATCAACTCCAACAAGCAATGCTGGAGAGACCAGACTTTTTACTACATTGCTCTCTGGCTACATTTAAGACATCATCTAATTAAAAGTTACCCAGTCTTGTTGATTTTTTAAATAAATATTTGGTTTCATTGGTTTTATCCCTGACACTTTGTATTACAGTTATCTCTGCTTGAATCTTCTCATTTATTTATTTATTTATTTTTATGGATTCCATCACTTTCTTACTTGTCAATAAGCATTTATGGCTATAAACTTCCTCCTTATAATTTACTTTACTGTTTGGTAGGTTGTGATTTATTACTTTCAGCTCTAGATGTTTGTAATTTACCCATTGGTTTGTTCTTTAACCCATTGGGTGTTTAAGAGTGTGATTTATTTTCTCTGATTTTTTAGTTTTCTACTTTTTCTTGATATTGACTTCTAATATAATTTTCTCATTCTTAAAGAAAACAGATAGTCTTCATTATCTAAATCTTTTAAGATCTATTCACAGATATTTAATTTGTAGCCTAGCTTATGATCTTTTCTGGAAAACATCCCATTTTTATTTGAAGATTATGTATTCTGTTCTTTTTTAGGGATTCTGTGTTTGTTAAGCTATTTTAATTTGTTAAAGTCTTCTTTTTTTTTCTTTTGCAATTTATTGATTGTTGAACTGGTGTGGAGAAAGAACATGGACGAATCTGAAGCTATAGACTTAGAGGAACTAGAATGCTGTGAGCAGAGTTTAGTGGGCCTTTCAGATGGGAGCTTAGAAGACCAGAATGTGTAGATATGTAGACAATGGAGGTCTGCTATCTGAGGCTTTGGAAGAGAACAAGGGCTGTTTGGAGAACTCACCTAGGAGCTATTTATATTATATTCAAACAAAGAATTTATCTTCATTGTGTCTATGTCCTAAAATTTTGAGTGAGAAGAAATTCAAAAGTAATAGACTAAGTCATTTGGCTGAGGAAATTTTAAGACAGCATTGCATACAGGCTGTGGTGTGGTCACTACTCACTATTCTTAGGAAGTTCTTCAGTGAGAGAGAGGAGAAAGGCATGGAAATTTGCAATTTGGTAAATAGAAGGATCAGGAGTGAGTTTATAGTTGCAGGTAAAGGAGTATAGAGAGAGCAGCTATAATCTTTTAAGGAGATTACTGTCATTAAAAAGAAACCTCATAAGTGTCTATGGAAAAATGTATTCCCTGAGGAAAAGACTCCACCCACTAAAGGCTCATACTTATAAAAATGAATTTGAAAGAAATAAACCTAATTGAAAATGTGGCTGAAAGGTCCCTTGTATAAAAACAACCACCTAGGAAAGTATTTTCCTAGGTTCAACCACCAAGGTGCACAGAGGCCATACAACTGTCACGGGAAGAGAACAGACTGCACTTGAGTGGTAGCAGAACTTGACAGTGTCATCACATGGTTCTGGGTTTCCAAGGATGCAAAATGCAAGATTTGAGTCATCAACGTTCCAGAACATTGCAAGGAGGCTCTGATGAACCTTTGCCTGAGGAAGCTATCAGGTGAAGCCCAAATTGTCCTGGGGACCTCAGGTAGTTGAAGATATCAGGACATCCACTGAAGTAAAGAGACAGACAGACAGATGGACAGAGAGCCATTTCTGGATTAGACATTTGCCAACTAGGCCTGAGTTTTGCTTTGGCCCAATTTTTCCTTGATATGCTCCTATTTCCCCATTTTGAACATTTTGTAATGTTCTTGGAAATTTTCTTTGAGAATTTTGTAAGATGTGTTCCAATCATATTCACCTCCCCTGCCAGCTCATCTCAGTTCTGCCTTTCTTCCTTATACACTTAACTTTGTTTTCTTTTTTAAACTGATTAAGTCAAATCTCTCCTGTCCATATACTCTTGGATGTGTGGTTTTAGATCTACCAGTGGCCACACTATTAAAGAAAGCTGACTCCCAGCAGCTAGTAGTTGTCAATAGATTCTTGGCTGGGGTGGGACGCATGCCTACCTCCTCCACTCCGTGGTGGGGTTTTATCTGCCTTGAGCATGGAGAGATGTTGTGCTGTCACGACCAATGTGAGTGCATATGTGCAGCTGCCTTGATGTGTCTGGAAAAAAGTACTTCCTTGTAGTCATGCAACCACTTTTTGCTCTTGTGATCTTCCCATCCCCTCTTCCACAAGCCTTGGGAAGACAGACTGTGACATATTTGTCAAATTTGGGACTAAACATTCTGGTAGGCCATATAATACCTTTCAACATTGAATGCTATCCAGTGGAATGAAGCTTCCAGTAAGGATCAGCTTGATTGATCTGTGTTTTATGTCCCAAATATGTGTCATCTTCAGCAATAGGGTCTTACTGTCAAATTCTGGAGGGTAGCCAAGAACTTTGGCAATATATTGTAATGTTTGAGGACCTATGTAATCTCAGTGGCCAATAGGTCCAAAAGAGGTAACCCATTCCTGGCACTAGACTTTTATTTGTCCCCATCCCCTGTTTTGCTTTTATTTTCTTTAATCCTTAAATCTATCTATCTATCTATCTATCTATCTATCTATCTATCTATCTATC
>CAJQZJ010014563.1:3497257-3522745 GCA_907164525.1 Lophiomys imhausi | reverse complement strand
ATCTATCTATCTATCTATCTATCTATCTATCTATCTATCTATCTATCTATCATCTTTTTACATATAAAGTAGCAGGTTTCCTTGTGGTGTTTTTTTATACCTACTAGGTTTTGGTGACCTTCCTTCTACCCTCTTTAGCATATCCTTACCTGCCTGTACATCTAACAAATTCTTTAACCCCAATAGCCCTTCTTTCAGTATCATATCACATGTTTTCTAGTACTGTCCTATTCTTCCTCCTTGTCATGGTTCCTTTTCTGTTTCTTGGCACCTATGGTCCTTCATTACCATGCACATATATCTATATCTCTATATCTATCTCATTCTATATATCTATATATCTCTCTATATATCTATATCTACATCTACATCTATATCTATATATCAATCTATCTCTATCTCTATCTCTCAATATCCCTATCTCTCTATCTCTATCTATCTATATCTATGTATGTATATATACATACATAGATATAGATATAGATAACGTATATATATATATATATATATATATATATATATATATAAGTTAGAGCTGGGTATAGTGGTACACGCACTTTATCCCAGCACTTGGGAGGCAGAGACAGGTAGATTTCTGTGCATAAGAGGCTAACGAGTTCACAGCCAGTCAGGGCTATACAGCAAGTCCCTGTTTCAAAAAATAAATTAAACCCTGAGATCCATATATAAAAAAAGAATATGTGACATTTATCTTTCTAAGCCTGGGTTACCTTGTTTAATATGTTTTCCAGTTCTGTCATTTTTCCTTATAAAATGAATAATTTTTAAAAATTTGTGAGTAATTTTTCACTGTATATTTGTATCACATTTGTATTATATGTTCATCTGTTGATGGATATCTATGGTGATTCTACTTCCTTAATATTGAGTCTAGAGAATTCATAAATGATGGATAGAATACTTGCAAACCGAATCCAAGAACAAAAGTATCATACACCAAGATCAAGTAGGTTTCATCCCAGGGATGCAGGGGTGGTTTAACATATGAAAATCCATCAATATAATCCACCATATAAACAAGATGAAAGAAAATACATACATGATCATCTCACTAGATGTTGAAAATGCATTTGACAAAATCCAACATCCCTTCATGTTAAAAGTCTTGGAGAGAGCTGGCATACAAGGACCATACCTAGAAATAATAAAGGCAATATAAAGCAAGCCTGTAGCCAACATCAAATTAAATGGAGGGAAACTTAAAGCATTTCCTCTAAAATCAGGGACAAGGCAAGGATACCCACTCTCCCCATATCTCTTCAACATACTACTTGAAGTTCTAGCCGGAGCAATAAGACAACTAAAGGAGATCGAGGGGATACAAATTAGAGAGGAAGAAGTTAAATTATACCTATCACAAACAGTATGATAGTATGCATAAGTGACCCCAAAATTTTCACCAGAGAACTCCTACAGCTGATAGACTCTTTCAGCAAGGTGGCTGGATACAAAATTAATTAAAAAAATCAGTAGCCCTTCTTTACACAAAAGGTAAATGGACCAAGAAAGAAATTAGGAAAACAACATCCTTCACAATAACCACAAATAATATTAAATACCTGGGGATAACTCTAACCAAGCAAGTAAAAGACCTATAAAACAAGAGGTTCAAGTCATTGAAGAAAGAAATGGAAGAGGATATCAGAAGATGGAAAGATCTGCCATGTTTGTGGATAGTTAGGATCAACATAATAAAAATGGCCATGCTACCAAAAGCAATATACAGATTCAATGCAATTCCCATCAAAATACCAACACAATTCTTTACAGACCTTGAAAGAACAACTCTCAACTTCATATGGAAAAACACAACAAAACAAAACAAAACAAAAAAAAACTAGAATAGCTAAATCAATCTTGTACAATAAAAAAACTTCCGGAGGCATTACCATCCCTGATTTCAAGTTATACTACAGAGCAATAGTAATAAAAACAGAGTGGTACTGGTATAGAAACAGACCAGTTGATCAATGAAATCCAATTGAAGACCCAGAACTAAACGTACACACCTATGGTCACTTAATTTTTGACAAAGAGGCCAAAACCATACCATGGAAAAAGGAAAGCATCTTCAACAAATGGTGCTAGTCTAACTGGATGTCAACATGTAGAAGAATGCGAATAGACCCATACTTATCACCCTGCACAAAACTTATGTCCAATCCAAGTGGATCAAAGACCTGAACATAAAATGGGACACACTAAATCTAATAGAAGAGAAAATAGGGAAAAGCTTTGAACTCATTGACACAGGTGACAACTTCCTGAACAGAACAAAAACAGCTCAGGATCTAAGACCAACAATCAATAAATGGGACCTTATGAAACTGAAAAGCTTCTGTAAGGCAAAGGACACTGTCATTCAAACAAAACATCAGCCTACAGATTGGAAAAGCATCTTCACCAACCCCACATCCAACAGAGGGCTAATATCCAAAATTTATAAAGAACTCAAGAAGGTAAACACTAGGAAACCAAATAACCCAATCAAAAAATGGGGTATGGAGCTAAACTGAGAATTCACAAAAGAGGAATCTCAAATGGCCGAGAGACACTTGAAGAAATGCTCAACATCCTTAATCATCAGAGAAATATAGCTCAAGACAACTCTGAGATTCCATCTCACTCCTGTCGGAATGGCTAAGATCAAAAACTCAAATGACAGCACATGCTGGCAAGGTTGTAGAGAAAGGGGAACCCTCCTCCTTTGTTGGTGGGAATGCAAACTTGTACAAGCACTATGGAAATCAGTCTGACAATATCTTAGAAAACTTGGAATAGTTCTACCTCAAGATCCAGTGAAGCAGAGAGGTTACAGGTAGAAGAAGCCTCCAAGACAAGCAGCAAAGAGCAGGAAGGAAGATGCACACCATGAGTTAGAAAAAAAGAATTTTATTCCACATGGCCTGGAACATTGGCATAGCGAGGGGAATAACAACCCAGGGCACATATGTATATTTGAGGTCATATTTGGGGAATAGAATTAAGAGCTAGCTTAGATGGGCCAAGATTGCTCAATTCAGGCCAAAACTTGTTAAAATCCCTGTGGTGTCTGTGTGCTTATTTATAATGGTGGGTTAAGGATTAACAGCGCCAACCATTAAACATAATTTAAATACTGGTAACTAATTTAATTAGCCATTTCCAACAATCTAGCCATAGCACTCCTGGGCATATATCTAAAAGATTCCTCACCAAACCTCGAGGACATCTCCCCATCTATGCTCATAGCAACTTTATTTGTAATAGCTAGAAATGGGAAACAACCCAGATATCCTTCACCCGAAGAACAGATAAAAAAACAAAACAAAACAAAACAAAATGGTGGTACATTTACATAATGGAATACTACTCAGTCATCAGAAACAAGGAAATCATGCAATTTGCAACCAAATGGATGGAACTAGAAAAGCTCATCATGAGTGAGCTAACTCAGACTCAGAAAGATACACATGGCATATATTTTACTTATAACTGGAATATATATATATATATATATATATATATATATATTACAGGATAACGATCCTACAATCAATAGACCCAAAGGAACAGGAACATGGACTTGGTTACCTGTTAGTGGGGCACTCCACCCTAATGGAACTGCCATGTATACCCCCTGTGCAAGAGGAAGCTCTTAGACCTCATTTGACTAATGAACTGAGGGGGATGGATATATGGAGGCACCCCACACTGGAGGGGTGGGATGGGTGGGAGAGGGGGTAGAGGGTGGGAAGGTGGGAATTGGAGGGGTTGGAAGGAGGGGGCTGGGATGGAGATTAAACTTGATGTAATAAATAAATGTAAAAAAACCACAATGGTTAAATATATCTTCTGTAGGGTTCTTAGGGTATACACTAAGAAATGGTGTAGCTAGATCAAACGGTAGAAATACTTTTGATTTTTGAAAAACTGCAGACTTTTGGAGTAGCTGCCCAGTTTATACTCCCAGCAACAACAAATAAGGATGTCTCCATATCCTTTGCCAATATTTGTTTTTTGATGGTACCCATTCTTACTGGAGAAAGATAGATTCTTAAAATGGATTTGTGTTTCCCTGGTGGTTAAGGATGTTCAACACTTTAAAAATACTTACTGACATTTTTATTTCTTCCTTTGAGAAATATCTGGTCAGTTCACTAACCTGACAGTTTTAGGGAGCTTTTTCCCTAGTTCTTTCCATATTCTAGATACTAACACCTTTTCTGAAGTGCTGCTGACAGCGACTTTCTCCCATTCTGTGGGTCGTCTCATCGGTCTGGATCCTTTTATATGCAGAAACCTTTTATTTTGTTTAATTACACTTGTGATTCTTGAGCCTATTTTCTGTGCTATTGGGGTTCAGTTCTCAAAGCTCCTACCTGTTTCCTTTCCCTGTGATTTACTCTACCGGCTTCGGTCTTTCAGATTCTAAATCGAGGTCTTCAATCCGGTTTCATCTTTTGTGTAAGAGGAGAATCAACAGACCTAACTTCATTCTTTGCAAGTTGATATGCAGTATGCATAGCATTCTTTTGGGGTCTTACTAAAAAAAAAGCTATTGTCCATGTAATTTCTTGAACTAGTTTATGTTTTCTTGAAGTAAGTAGTTTTGTAATTTAAGGTTATAAATTTAAGCATTTGGTCCCTTTGGACTTTTGCAGACAGTAAAAGATAGGGTCCAGTTTTTTTTTTCTTCTTCTGTATATGGATATTTCGTTTTCCCAGCATCATGCGTTAGAGAAACTACTATTTGCAGTGTGTACTTTGGCACTTTTGTTGAATTATTTGTTTTTAGATGTTATTGATTTACTTCTGTGATCTGTTTCATTGGAGTGTTCCCATTTTTGTGGCAGTATCATGTTTTGGTTGCTATAGCCTTGCAATATCTTAAGATCAGGTATTCAAAGTTTCCATGGTTTTTCTATTCAAGATTGATTAGCAAATAGGCATCTTTTTTTCTTCTGTGTGAATTTTAGATTTTTTAAAATTTCTATATGAAGAATGACATTGGCATTTTGCTAGGTATTACATCTGTAAATTGTTTTGTTTGGCCTGGGTTAGTTTAGCAATATCAGTTTGTTCAGTCCATGGGTGTAGGATGTCTTTTCACTTTTCTATGTCATATTCATTTTTCTTCATCAAGATTTAGTAAGTTTTTTTTTAATTGTAGAGATTATTCAACTTCCTTGGTTAAGTATATTACTAGGTATTTTATTTTAGCTCCCATGAATTGGTTTATTGATTTCTTAATCAACAGGTTTGATATTATTGTATAAAATTACATTGGTTTTATTTGTTGATTTTATATCCTACAAATTTATTAAATTTATCTGTTCTAACAAATTTTGTTTTGGGAGGACAATCCATGTTTTTCTATGTATAAAAAACATGCCATCTACTAATGAGTAATCTCTTGCTTCCTTCTTACTTGTTTTACAAAGTATTTTTTTCTTTTTTCACTGGAAAAGATTTCCAATCCTCTGTTAAATAATAGAATGGAAATGGACATTATTTCATTCATGCTTTCTGAGTAAAAATGCTTAGCTTTTCTTCATTCAGTATATTTGCTGAGAGTTACAATGTATAATGTTTGCTGTGTTAAGGTACATGCCTTAAAATTTTAATTTATTGGGATTTAAATTTTCTGTTTTACCATGAAAAGATGTTGAGTTTTACTAGATGTTTTTTTGTGCATCTGTAAAGGTGATCCAATGGCTTTTGGCCTTGATATGATATATTACACAATTGGAATCTCTAAGGCTTTAATATTTTTATTTGCTTGTTTTTGATCAAAATAGCCTCCTGTGTTGTGAGAATTATGTCTCGTCTCATGGACTGCTTATGTTGCGCCTCATACTGTTGTTACAGATGTTTATAAGGATTGTAGGATTTCTTTGGCTGCCCATCCACCCAACAGCCTCTCCCCTTCAGCCCCTCTAAAGGGTTATAAAGATATTCTAAGATGTTCCAGTATAAAATGACCTGCCCAAGGCTGTTCAGATTCTTGGGAGTGGTAATCTTCTTTTGCTTAATTAATTTTATACTTTTTTATTAGTAATAACTTAATTTTATTCACACCATTTTCTTTGGAAAGAGATTTTGAGAACTTCAGTATTATACCTTAAAATTGTGAAACGTTTAAAGTATATTTTACCATGAACTTCTAGAATTACTGCATTTTTTGTTTTGTTTATTTATTCATTTTACATCCCAATAGTAGCCCCCTCCCTCCTCTCCTTTGGGTCCTGCCCTCATATCCACTTCCTCCAACTCCTCTCTCATTTTCCTCAGGAAAGGGGTGCCCTTCCTCCTACCCCATACCATCCCACCCCAGCACATGGATCGAGTCTCATCATGTCTGAGTGCTTCCTCTTCCACTGAGGCTAGGCACCACAGCCCTGTTATGGGGAAGTGATCAAAAAGTAGGTATTAGAGTCCTTGCCAGAAACAGACCCCCACCCCACCTGCTAGGGGACCTACAGGATGACCAAGATGCCCCTCAGTTACATGTGTGTAAGGGGCCTAGGTCCAGTTCATACATGCTCTTTGTTAGCTGGTTCAGTCTCTGTGAGCCCCTGTGGGCCTAGGTTAGTTGTCTCTGTTGATCTTCTTATGGGGGTTTTTATCCCCTTCATAGCTTCCTATTCTGCCCCCATTCTTCCACAAGATACCCCACATTCCGTCTGTTTGGCAGTGGGTATCAGTGTCTGTTTGGATCCTCTGCTGCATGGAGCCTCTCAGAGGACAGTTATGCTATGCTCCTCTCTGTAAGCGTAGTAGAGTATCGTTCATAGTGATAGGGGTTGGCTCTCTCCCTTGGGGTAGGTCTCAGGTTGGGCCCTCATTGATTGGACATTCCCTCAGTCTCTGCTATATGTTGATCCCTGCACTTCTTGTATATAGGGTAAATTTTGGGTGGAAGGTTTTGTGGATGGGTTGGCTATCCCCTCCCCCCCATAGAAGTCTTACCCAGATAGAAGGAGGACTCTTCAGTCTCCATATATCCCCATATATCCCCTGCTGCTAGGAATCAGGTAGAGTCACATATCCTCCCAGGGGCCTATCCTGTTGCTGGTCTCCAGCTTGTCTCAGAGATATCCCCTCCCAGGTTTCCCATCTTTCACCCAGCCCTCTCACTTCCTGCCCCCACTCTCCTCACATCTGATTCCCCACTCCTTTCCTTCCTCTCTCCCTCTCCTACCCAGTTCCCTCTCTTCATCCACTTCCACTGTTTATTCTATTTCTCCTTCTGAGTGAGATTCAGGCATCCTCCCTTGGCCCCTCTTAGTTACTTAGCTTCCTTGGGTCTATGGATTGTAGTATGGTTGTTCTGTCCTAAATGGTTAGTATCCATTTATGAGTGAGTATATACCACATTTGTCTTTCTGGGTCTGGATTACTTCACTCAGGATGATCTTTTCTAATTCCACCCGTTTGCCTGTGAAAGTCATGATTTCCTTGTTTTTAATAGCTGAGTAGTATTCCATTGTGTAAATGCAGCACATTTTTTAAAATCCATTCTATGGTTGAGGGACATGTAGGTTGTTTTTAGCTTCTGTCTACTTTGAATAAAGCTGCCTTGAACATAGTTGAGCAAATGTCCTTGTTGTATGGTGGGACATCTTTGGGGCATATGCCCAGGAGTGGTACAGGTGGATCTTGAGGAAGAACTATTCCCAGTTTTCTAAGAAGCTGCCAGATTGATTTCCAAAGTAGTTGTACAAGTTTGCACTCCCACCAACAATGGGGCAGTGTTCCTCTTTCTCTACATCCTCGCCATCATGTGTTGTCCTTTGAATTTTTTATCTTAGCCATTCCATCTCCTGAGTGTGAGATGGAATCTCAGAGTCATTTTGAGTTGCATTTCCCTGATGACTAAGAACATTGAATTAAAAACTAAAACTATTTGAGTTAAGAATCCTGGGTTTAGCTCTGAATCCTATTTTTAAATTGGATTATTTGGTTTATTGGTGTTTACTTTTCTGAGTTCTCTATATATTTTAGATATTAATCCTCTATTGGATGTAGGGTTGGTGAAGATCTTTTCCCAAACTTTATGCTGCCATTTTGTTCTCTTGACAAGTGTCCATTGCATTACAGAAACTTTTCAGTTTCAGGAGCGATTTACTCTATTAATTGATGCTTTTCCCCCAGTCAAATGATCCAATCCAGACCAAATTAAGTTATATAAAGGCAAGTTTATTGGATAGGAGAAGGAAAGAGAAACAGCATGCACATGCAGAGAGGGAGAGAGGGACAGAGACAGAGAGACAGTGGGGAAAAGAGGTGGAGAGAGTGGGAAAAGAGAGAGAAGGGGAAAGAGAGAAAAAGAGCCCCCCAAAATGTCTGGGTTATATAGGAAAAGGCTTCTGGGGACAGGGCATGCCTTGTAATAGATAGAAACTGAGGCATTCTGGGAGAACCTGGAGATCAGGCAGACTTAATAATGAGGTCTCAGGTATATTGATTGTTGATCTTAGAGCCTGATCTTTGGTGTTCTGTTCAGGAAATTGAATCCTGTGCCAAGGAATTCAAGGCTGTTTCCCACTTTCTCTTCTAATAGGTTTAGTGTATCTGGTTATATGTTGTGGTCTTTGATCCACTTGGACTAGAGTCTTGTGTAGTTTGATAAATGAGGATCTATTTGCACTTTTCTACATACAGGCATCCAGTTAGACCAGTACCATTTGTTGAAGATTGTTTCTTTTTTCCACTGTATGGTTTTGGCTTCTTTGTCAAAAATCAAGTGTCTGTAGGTGTGTGGGTTTATTTCTGGGTCTTTAATCTGATTCTATTGATCAACCTGTCTGTTCCTTTGCTAGTACTATACAGTTTCTATTATTGCTGTATAGCACAACTTGAACATGATAATGCCTCCAGAATTTCTTTTATTGTAGGGGATTGTTCTGGGTGCTTTGTTTTTCCATATGAAGTTGAAGATTGTTCTATCAAGGTCTGTGAAGAATTGTGTTGGTATTTTGATGGGAATTATATTGAATTTGTAAATTGCTTTTGCTAAGATGGCCATTTTTACTATGTTAATCCTGATAATCTATGAGCATGGGAGATCCTTCTATCTTCTGATATCTTCTTCAATTTCTTTTTTTGTAGACTTGAAGTTCTTACTATACAGATCTTTCACTTGCATGGTTAGAGTTACACCAAGATACTTTATAATGTTTGTGGCTATTGTGAAGGGTGTTGTTTCCCTAATTTCTTTTTCAGCCTGTTTTTCATTTGTGTAAAGGAGGGATACTGATTTTTTTTTTAGTTAATTTTTTATCCAGCCACTTTGCTGAAGGTGTTTATTGGTTGTAGGAGTTCTGTGGTAGAATATTGGGGGTCACACATGTGTACTATCATATATCTGCAAATAGGGATACTTTGACTTCTTCCTTTCCAATTGTATCCCCTTGATCTCCTTTAGTTGTCTTATTGATCTAGCTAGAATTTCAAGTACTATGTTGAAGAGACATGGAGAGAGTGGGCAGCCTTGCCTTGTCCCTGATTTTAGTGCAAATACTTTAAGTTTCTCTCCATTTAATTTGATGTTGGATACTGGCTTGCTATATATTGCCTTTACTGCATTTAGGTATATACCTTATATCCCTGATTTCTCCAAGACTTTTATCATAAAGGGCTGTTGATTTTGTCAAATGATTTTTTGGCATCTAATGAGATGATCATGTGGTATTTTTTTCTTTCAGATTGTTTATATGGTGGATTACATTGATGGATTTTTGTATATTGAACCACCCCTATATCCCTGGGATGAAGCCTACTTGGTCATGGTAGATGATACTTTTGATGTGTTCTTGGATTTGGTTTGCCAGTATTTTATTGAGTATTTTTGCATCAATGTTCATAAGGGAAATTGGTCTGAAATTCTCTTTCTTCATTAAGTCTTTGTGTGGTTTAGGAATCAGGGTGACTGTGAGCTCATAGAATGAGTTTGACAATGTTACTTCTGTTTCTAATTTGTGGAGTACTGATATTAGCTCTTCTTTGAAAGTGTGGTAGAATTCTAGTCTAAAACCATCTGGCCCTGGGATTTTTTTTTTTGGTTGGGAGATTTTAATGACTGCTTCTCTTTCCTTAGGGGTTATAGGACTATTTAATTTGTTTACCTGATTTTGATTTAACTTTGGTAAATGGAATCTATCAACAAATTCATCCATTTTGTTTAGATTTTCCAATTTTGTGTCATATGGGCTTTGGAAGTAAGACCTAATGATTCTTTGGATTTCCTCAGTGTCTGTTGTTATGACCCCTTTTTCATTTCTGATTTTGTTGATTTGGATATTGTCTTTCTGCCTTTCAGTTAGGTTGGCTAAGTGTTTGTCTATCTTGTTAATTTTCTCAAAGAACTAGCTCTTGGTTTCATTGATTTTTTTTATTGTTCTATTTGTTTCTAATGTATTAGTATCAACCCTGAGTTAGACTATTTCTTGCTGTCTACTCCTCTTGGGTGTGTTTGCTTCTTTTTTTCTAGAGCTGTCAGAAGTGCTATTAAGTTGTTGGTATGAGATTTCTCCAATTTATTTATGAAGGCACTTGGTGGTATGAACTTTCCTCTTAGCACTGCTTTCATTGTGTCCCACAAGTTTGTGTTGTTGTGCCATCATTTTCATTGAATTTTAGGAAGTATAATTTCTTTGCTTCTTCCCTGACCCAGTGGTCATTGAGTAGAGAGTTGTTCATTTTCCATGAGTGTGTAGGCTTCTTTCTATTTCTGTTGTTGTTGAAGTTCAGCTTAATTCATGGTGATTTGATAATATACAAGGAGTTATTTCAATTTTTTTGTATTTGTTGAGGCTTGCTTTGTGACCAACTATGTGGTAAATGTTGGAGAAGTTTCTATGAGGTGCTCAGAAGAAAGTATGTTCTTTTGTGTTTGGGTGAAAAGTTCTATAGATATGTGTTAGGTCCATTTGATTCATGACTGAAAACTTCAAATTAATTATTTAATGTAGTTATTAGTAAGTATAAACTGTAATATTAGGCTGGCAGAGTAGCCGGTGGAGTAGCCGGCAGCTTGGCAGAGAAGCAGGCGGCCTGGCCTGAGTGCCTTCACCGGTTGCCTAACTTATCCTGGAGAAAGACCAAAGGTGGCCTACACCACCTATAACCTAAACTCTGTTAATTAATATAAGTTGTTATATTAGGCCGGTAGAATTACCGGCGGCTTGGTGGGAGATTCGCCTGGGCTCAAGGGGAGTCTGGGAATCCAACAGCCTGGGACTTCTTGCACTGAGGGCCTATAAGCCGCCGCAGTCTTTTCCCCAATAATTAAACACATCCAGACCTTTTAATATTTTAACGCTTAACCCTTAGCTGGGCAGACTCTTAATTAGCTACTCTAAGTTAACCCCAAACCAACATGTGCCTGTGAGTACCTTCCAGACTTCTCCAGACGTCTGTCTCCTTCTGTGTCTCCCGGCGGAAGGGAGAGCGAGTCTCTGTGTTTGCCAAGTTCCTATGGTGATCTGAGGAAGTCCTGCCTTCCTATACTCTTTCTGCCCAGCTAATTGGCCATAAGCGACTTTGATTAACCAATCAAGCAAATGCCTCAGAAGGGGTGGTAACCAGATCTCAGCATTGAATTCAATGTATCAGAAACAATATTAGACCTTCCCTCAACACATGACCCCTGTTAGTTTCATTATTTCTCTGCTTGGTTTCTGTCTGGACAACCTGTCTATTAGTAAGAGTGGGGCGTTGAAGTTTCCGACTATTAATGTTTGGCGATCAATGTGTGATTTAAGCTTTAGTAATATTTCTTTTACAGATGTGGTTGCTCTTGTATTTGGGGCATAGATGTTCAGAATTGAGAAGTCATCTTGGTGGATTTTTCCTTTGATGAGTATGAAATGACCTTTCCTACCTATCTCTTTTGATTAATTTTTGTTGAATGTCTATTTATTTTATTTGATATTAAAATGGCTACTCCAGCTTGATTCTTGGGTCCATTTGCTTGCAAAACCTTTTTCCAGCCCTTTACTCTGAGGTAAATTCTATCTTTATTGCTGAAGTGTGTTTCTTGTATGCAGCAGCATGATGGGTCCCGTTTTCACACCAGTTCTGTCAGCCTGTCAGTCAATTCTTTTTATTGGCGAATTGAATACATTGATATTGAGAGATATAAATGACCAGTGATTGTTAGTTCCTGTTATCTTGATGTTGGTGGTAGTAGTATGTTTGTCAGCTTCTCTTCTTTTGGTTTTGCTGCAGTGGAGTTGTTTCCTATGTTTTCTTGGGTGTAGTTAACTTCCTTGGGTTGGTGTTTTCCTTATAGTATCTTTTTTAGTGCTGGATCTGTGTATAGATATTTTTTAAATTTGGTTTTGTCATGGAATATCTTCTTTTCTCTATCTATGGTGGCTGAAAATTTTTCTGGGTATAGTAGTCTGGGCTGACATGTATGGTCTCTTAGGGTGTGCAAGACATCTGACCAGGCTCTTCTTGCTTTTAGAGTCTCTGATGAGAAGTCAGGTGTGATTCTGATAGGTTTGCCTTTATATGTTACTTGGCCCCCCTTTTCTTTGCAGCTTTTAATATTCTTTCTTTGTTCTGGATATTTAGTGTTTTGATTATTATGTGGTGGGAGGAATTTCTTTTCTGGTCTAATGTGTTTGGTGCTCTGTAAGCTTCTTGTACATTTATAGGCATCTCTTTCTTTAGGTCTGGGAAATTTTATTCTATTATTTCGTTGAAGATATTTTCTGGTCCTTGGATCTGGGAGTCTTCTCTTTCTTCTATTCCTAGTGTCCTTAATTTCTTGGATGTTTTGTGTCAAGAATTTTTTTATATTTCACATTTTCTTTGATGTACAGATTTCTTCAATTGCATCTTCTATGCCTGAGATTCTCTCTTCTATCTCTTATATTCTGTTGGTGATGCTTTTCTCTGTTGATATTTTTCTCTTTCCTATTTTTCCAGTTCTAGGATTGTCTCAGCTTGTGTTTTCTTTATTGCTTCTAATTTTATTTTCAGGTCTTGGACCATTTTATTAATTTCCTTCTCCATTTTGATTTTATTATCCTGTATTTCTTTCAGGGATTTATTCATTTCCATAACCTGTTTCATTGTATTTTCCTGTTTTTCTTAGAGGGATTTATTTATTTCCATCATCAGTTTAATTGTCTTTTCCTGTTTTTCTTTGAGGGATTTTCATAAGTGTGGGTTTAAGGTCATTTTCTTGTGTTTCATTTGTGCTAGGATATCCAGGGTTTTATGTATCATTTTAGCTGGGTTCTGGAGATGCCATATTGCCTTGGGGTTGTTTGTTTGTTTGTTTGTTTTGATTGTATTCTTACCCTGGCCTTTAGCTATCTGGTTGACCGTGGTATTGGCTGGTTGTTCCTGGTGCCGACTGGCCTTGTTGCCCAGGAAGGATCCCTGGGCCAGAGACTGGATGATCCTGGGGTCCAGACACCCACCTCAGGATAATGGGTAGGTCTGTGTAATAGAGACTGGATCTCAGCAAGTAGTTGCAGTTCTCTTCAGCTGGTTGTGACCTAACTGGACCCATAAACAGCAGGTTTGAGTGGGGGGGGGGGACTAGCCTGTATGATCCTGAGAAATGGCAGTTCTCCTCAGGAAGGCTGGTAGAGCTGTGGACCGGACGTTGGATCTGTGTGTCTCTGGACCGTAGGTGCTCTTCTTTTGCTGTGGAGACACAGATACAGTCTTTTTGGGTTCAGTAGCTTGGTCATTCATTCATTTAGCAGTTATTGAGCTTCACTGGAAAGCTGTGTTTCTCAGGTGGAGAACTCCACCCAGGGAAGAGGGCCTGAGGATGACTGTTCCTGGAGCCTGGGTATTGTTTAGGGAGGCTGCCAGTGCCTGTTTTTGCTGGAGAAACACAGACATAGGCTGAGCGTTGCAATCAGAAGTCTGACTCCTGATCACTCTGCAGCGACTGAGTTTGGCCTCCTGCCACTCAGATACCTGCATGCACTGGTCATGGCCATGTTGGAACTCCCAGAAAGAAATTCTCAATGAACTGGATGCTCCTGTGGTCCATCTCTTCCTCCAAGGAAGGCAGGAAGGTTTGAATGGAAGCTAGAACTCAGGAATTCAGTCAGGGCCACTGATCAGAGCTGTTGGCTGGAAGCACATGTGGCTTTGGTCAGGAACTCCTATCCAGAAAGATGAGAGAGTGAGAGTAGACTGGTCTGAAGGTGGTTGTTTCTGGACACGGGGAAGCTTACTGCATTTTGGACCAACAGATGATATTTATAAAATTTCAGATACTTGGAATTTATATTGGCACTGTGACCTAAAGGTCATTATAAAATGATGGATTCCATATGTCCTCTTTGATAAAGAATACACTCTTCTATTATTGTTATGTGTTGGTATATGTCTATTATACTGTCTTGTTATATAATACTTAGACACTCTCTGTCTTTTGATGTGTTTTGTGTTGATTCGTCTACTTTTGTAGAGTAAGACATGTGTTGGAATCTCCACATCCTCTCATTTAGACTCCAGGAACTTCTAAATACTTGATTTCATGGAGGGCAAAAGCTTTGTCTTTTTCTTAATCTGCAGTTTTATTATTTAATCTTGCCTTGGTGTAGTTATCAATCCACACACCATTTTCACATTACAAGACAGATTACACTTCAGTTGACTTTGTATGTCATAACTGAATAGATCTTGTCTACAAATGATGGATTTTTTAAATATTTATTTATTACTTGAGGTTACATCTCCATCTCAGTGTCCCCTTTCTTCCCCTCCCAGTCCTGCTCTCCCACACCCTACTCCCTATCCCTTCTTTCCACTCCTCTGGAGTTGGGTATCCCTACATATCAGTCCCTCACCCCAGTTCAGCAGTCATATGAGGACCAAGAGCCTCCTCATACACTGGGGGCCTACAAAGCAGCACCACTAGGGAAAAGTGTCTCATTGACAAGAAACAAAGTCTATGTTCCTGTTCCCCTTGGTGCTTTGGTTGTAGTATACTTATCATGTACTATATGGCTAAAATCTGATTATAAGTGAATAGATGCCATGTGCATCCTTCTGAGTCTGGGTTAGCTCACTCAGGGTGAGCTTCTCTAGTTCCATCCATTTGGCTGCAAATTGCAGGATTTCATTGTTTCTGATGGTTGACTAGTATTCCATTCCATTCTGTAAATGCAGCACAGTTTTTTAATCCATTCTTTGGTTGAGGGACATCTTGGTTATTTTCAGTTTCTAGCCATTACAAATAAGGCTGCTATGAACATAGATGAAGATATGTCCTTGTGGTTTGGTGAGGAATTGTTTGGGTGGATACCCAGAAGTGGTATGGTTGGGTCTTGAGGTAGAGCTATTCCAAGTTTTCTAAGATATCGCCAGACTGATTCCCTTAGTGGTTGTACAAGCTTGCACTCCCACCAGCAATGGAGGAGTGTTCCCCTTTCTCCACACCCTCTCCAGCATGTGCTGTCTTTTGAGTTTTTGATCTTAGCCATTCTGACAGGTGTGAGATGGAATCACAGAGTCATCTTGAGTTGCATTTCTCTGATGATTAAGGATTCTGAGCATTTCTTCAAGTGTTTCTCAGCCATTAGGGACTCCTCCTTTGTGAATTCTCTGTTTAGCTCTGTTCCCCATTTTTTGATTGAATTGTTTGGTTTCTTGGCATTTAATTTCTTGAGCTCTTTGTAAATTTTGGATATTAGCCCTCTGTCAGATGTCATACAGGTCTTTCTCTTGTTTGGTTAGTGTTACCCCCAGGTATTTTATATTATTTGTGACTATTGTGAAGGGTGTTGTTTCCCTAATTTCTTCCTCAGCCCAATTATTTTTTGTATAAAGAAGGGCTTCTGATTTTTTTGAATTAATTTTGTATCCAGCCACCTTGCTGAAGGTGTTTATCAGCTGTAAGATTTCTGTGGTGGAATTTTTGAGGTTGCTTATGTACACTATCATATTGTCTGCAAATAGGGATAATTTGACTTCTTTGTTTCCAATTTGTATCCCCTTGATCTCCTTTAGCTGTCTTATTGCTCTAGCAAGAACTTCAAGTACTATATTGAAGAGATATGGTGAAAGTGGACATCCTTGTCTTGTCCCTGAGTTTATAGGAAAAGCTTCAAGTTTCTCTTCATTTAATTTGATGTTGGTTACAGGCTTGCTGTATATCACCTTTATTATTTCTAGGTATGGTCCTTGTATGCCTGTCCTCTCCAGGACTTTTAGTATGAAGGGGTGTTGGGTTTTGTAAAATGCTTTTTCAGCATCTAGTGAGATGATCATGTGGTTTCTTTCTTTAAGCTTGTTTATATGGTGAATTACGTTGATGGATTTTCATATGTTGAACCATGCTTACATTCCTGGGATGACGCCTACTTGATCATGGTGTATGATACTTTTTGTGTGTTCTTGGATACTGTTTGCCAGTATTTTATTGAGTATTTTTGCATCTATGTTCATGAGGGAAATTGGTCCCAAGTTCTCTTTCTTTGTTGGGTCTTTGTGTGGTTTAGGAATTACCATGATTGTGGCCTCATAGAATGAGTTTGGGAGTGTTCCTTCTGTTTCTATTTTGTGGAAGAGTTTGAAGAGTATTGGTATTAGCTCTTCTTTGAAGGTCTGGTAGAATTCTGTGCTGAAACCATGTGGCCCTGGCCTTTTTTGGTTGGGAGATTTTTAATGACTGTTTCTATTTTCTTAGGGGTTATAGGGCTGTTTAATCTGTTAACTTGATCTTGATTTAACTTTGGTAGGTGGAATATATCAAGAAAACTGTCCATTTTACTTAGGTTTTCAAATTTGTTGGAGTACAGATTTTAAGGTAGGACCTAAAGATTCTCTGGATTTCCTCAATTTTAAGGTAGGACCTAAAGATTCTCTGGATTTCCTCAATGTCTGTTGTTATTTCTCCCTTTTCATTTCTGATTTTGTTGATTTGGGGTTTTTCCCTCTGCCTTTTAATTAATTTGGCTAAGGGTTTGTCTATTTTGTTGATTTTCTCAAAGAACCAACTCTTGGTTTCATTGATTCTTTTTATTGTTCTTTTTGTTTCTAAGTTGTTGATTTCAGCCCTAAGTTTGATGATTTCCTGCCTCCTGCTCCTCTTGGGAGTGTTGCTTCTTTTTTTCCCAGTTATTCCAGTTCAGCTGTTAATTTGCTAATATAAGCTGTCACAATTTTCTTTTTGAAGGCACTTAGTGCTATGAACTTTCCTTGAAGCACTGGTTTCATTGTGTGCCATAGGTTTGGGCATGTTGTGCCTTCATTTTTGTTGGATTTTAAGAAGTCTTTGACTTCCTTCTTTATTTCTTCCCTGACCCAGTAGTCATCCAGTAAATAGTTGTTCAGTTTCCATGAGTGTGTAGGCTTTCTGTTATCTGTGGTTGTTGAAGTCCAGCTTTATACTATGGTGGTCTGATAAGATACAAGGGGTTATTTCAATTTTCTGTTATCTGTTGAGGCATTCTTTGTGTCTGACTATATGTTTGATTTTGGAGAAGGTTCTGTGCCGTGCTGAGAAGAAGGTGTATTCCTTTGTGTTTGGGTGAAACATTCTGTAGATATCTGTTAGGTCCCTTTGGTTCATAACCTCTGTTATACTCATTATTTCTCTGTTTTGTTTCTGTCTGATGACCTGTCCATTGTTGTGAGTGGGGTTTTGAAATCTCCCACTACTAATGTGTGGGGATCGATGTGTGGTTTAAGCTTTAAAAGAATTTCTTTTACAAATGTAGGTGTCTTTTATTTGGCCCATAGATATTCAATATTGAGATGTCATCTTGATGAATATTTCCTTTAACAAGTATGTAGTGCCCTTCTCTAATTTTTTTGATTGACTTCAGTTGAAAGTCAATTTTATTTGATATTAAGATGGCTACTCCAGATTGCTTCCTGGGTCCATTTGCTTGGAAAACCTTTTCCTAGCCCTTTACTCTGAGGTAGCATCTATCTTTACTAGTGAGATGCATTTCTTGTATGCAGCAAAATGGTGGGTCTTGTTTGTGGATCCATTCTGTAAGCCTGTTTCTTTTTGTTGGGGAGTTTAGTCCATTGATGTTGATCAATATTAATGACCAAAGGTTGTTATTTCCTATTATTTTGATGTAGGTGGTACTTGTGTGTTTCTTTTTGTTTAGCTGCAGTGGAGTTTTTTGCTTCCTCTGTTTTCTTGGGTGTAGTTATTTTCCTTCTAAAATCTTCTGTAGGGCTGGATTTGTGGGCAGATACTGTTTAAATTTGATTTTGTCATTGTATATGTTGTTTTCTCCATCTTTGTTGATAGAGTTTTTCTGGGTATAGTAGTCTGGTTGGGCACCTATGTTCTCTCAGGGCTTATAGGACATCTGCCCAGGCACTTCTGGCTTTTAAAGTTTCTGAGGAGAAGTCAGGTGTAATTCTGATGGGTCTGCCATTATATGTTACTTGACCTTTTTCTCTTACAGCCTTTAATATTCTTTCTTTGTTCTGTACATTTGGGATTTCAATTATTATGTGGTGAGAGGAGTTTCTTTTCTTATCTAATCTGTTTGGTGTTCTGTATGCATCTTGGAATTTTATTGGCATCTCTCTCTTTAGGTTTGGGAAGTTTTCTTCTATGATTTTGTTGAAGATGTTTCCTGGACCTTGAAGTCAGGAGTCTTCTCTTTCCTCTTTGCCTATAATTCTTAGGTTTCATCTTTTCATTGAGTCCTTGATTTCTTGGATGTTATGGGTGAGAACTTTTTTTAGATTTCTCATTTTCTTTGGCTGTTGTACTGTTTTTTTCCATCGAATCTTCCATCTCTTTTATCCTATTTTTGATACTCATGTCTGTAGTTCCTGTTCTCTTCCTTTGATTCTCCACTTCCACTCTTATCTCTGTTTATGTCTTCTTTATTGCTTCTACTTCCCATTTCAAGTCTTGAAACATTTTACATGTTTCCTGTTCCAATTAGTTTGTCTTTGTCTGCAAATCTTTCAAATCTTTTGAATCTTTCATTGCCTTGTCTCTTTCCTGTTCTTGTTGGGCTGTGTTGGCTTGGAGGTCTCTAATAGTATTCTCCAATTAATTTCTTCTTGAAAGGACTCCATCATTTTCCTAAGTATAGATTTGTCATCATTTTCATGTATTTCAGCTGTGGTGAGATGTTCAGTGTTAACCTCGCTGAATTTTGTTGGAGTCATATTTCCCTGATTTTTGACAGTTTTGTTCTTTCGCTGACCCTTAGCCATCTGGTTGCCCTAAGCTGATTGTTTCTGATGTCCTCTGGACCGTTTCAGTGGCACTGCTGGTCCTCTTTATGGGGTTGAGGTAACTGTGAATATTGGGTGCTCAGGTAGTCGGGAGGTACCTCTTTCTGGCAGTTAGGGTCTGTTCCCAAGACCCTGCAGTAATCAGACCTGTGGGAGACTGTACTGGTGCAAGAAGAACAGCCCTCTGCCCTGTCTTAGCACAATGTTCTTCCAAGTGGTTGTATATCCAGTAGAGGAACCTTTCTGTCCAGCACCTTTCTGGGTAAGCCCAGATATGCTTGTGCCTCCCTGCCAGCCTCTGCATGATTTTTGCCTGTTTCTGCGACCAGGTCCCTGCTGGCCTCTGTCCTAGGTCTCAGGCCTGTTTCCTGCACCAGTG
Organism: Lophiomys imhausi; assembly: GCA_907164525.1. Taxonomy (NCBI): domain Eukaryota; kingdom Metazoa; phylum Chordata; class Mammalia; order Rodentia; family Muridae; genus Lophiomys; species Lophiomys imhausi. The sequence continues at coordinate 3,503,160 of CAJQZJ010014563.1, read as the reverse complement.
GCTCCGATCTGTACCCCGGACCTCTGCCCAACACCGCAGGCCTCTGCTTTGGACCGGAGTCTGTGTCTCTTGCCACTAACCTCCTCTTTGGGCTCTGGGACTGTACCCTAGCAATTGACCTCTGCTTTGGGCCAGGAGCCTGTGTCCCATGCCATTAACCTCTGCTTTTGGCCCCGAGCCTATGCACTCACTGGATGTTTGAGTGGCTCTTGCCCACTTCCAGGGCTCGCTCCTCAGCCTGGGTTCTGCGCCACGCCATGCCTTGCTCCATGCTACCAGCTGCTTGGGTCCACGCACACTGCTCCTTTTAACTGCCTGGGTCCAAGCAGCCTGGGTTGGCCTAGAGCTGAGCCTGCTGTGCTGCTCTCTGCTGCCTGGGAGTGTCTGAGGGTCCCGCGAGGGACCTTCACTAGTCCCTGGGTTCGCTAGGTGTGACCCTGCCTGTTTATGCTCCTCAAGGTGTTGCACAGCTTGTTTATATTTCTGTGTTGTAGCTATTCAGCTATTCTCTCCGCCCCAGCTCAAAATGTGTCCTTGCTGACTGCCTCCATCTTGGATCCTCCCTCTCTTTTGGTCCAAATGATGGATTTTCATAGCTTCAAGATACATAGCATAGGTTTTCCTAAAGCAATGATAGTCTATTTAAATGTAACAGACTTTTGTGGAAAAGTAAGCTTCTGTTGAAGTTTACAGCTTTGTTTTTCCAAAGTGAAAAAAATCTAAGAAACACAAAAATATCCTTCAAGTGTCTACTGTCTACATGGAACTTACAAGTGTGGACTTTTCTGTTTCTCAGACATTGAAACAACTGTTTTTGAAAAGGAGCTAACTCAGTTGGCTCAGATTCGACCGTCAACAGTCAACACTTCTTCGCAGTCTACCTTAAGGGATTCTTTGAAAATGCTCCAGAAAAAAGATGATTATGATATCACCCATGAGTTTTTGGTAAATATGTTGATCTAAACAAAAGTTTATAATTTTCTTTTCTATATCTCAACCAGAAATTTTCTTTCCTTCTTTTTTTTTAACTCAGTACATTGCTTGTATTTTAAAATACCACATCTTTAAACTAATAGATGTACATGATAAAAATAATGAAGTAGCATAAAAGGCTATAAAATATATAAATACTCTACTATTTCCCTCTAGGGTCCCTTTAACTATTAGACTTGTGGTTGTAAACTTAAAGAAGTGTTGGCGTGTTCTTTATTCACAAGTCTACTCCTTTAAAAAACTTTTCTAAAACAAACAATTTTCATTCATATTACCACTATATGATAACAGCTGTATCTTTAAGTTAATTGCATGTCAAATATCTTCATTCCTTGAAATAGTTCCAGGACATTTATTTTATGACTTTTTGTTGACTATTTGTCACTTATTATAAGATTCAAAGTTATCTTTCCATGTTTTTAAGCATTGCATATTTACATGTAGTTCTTTACCCAAACTTTTGCTTATTATTTTTCATATTAATTGCTCTTCATATAATAAAGAAATTATTCCTTTTGTGTGTTTTAGATATAGCATATTTATACACATAGATGTGAACATAAGCACATGTATCTATTTATTGTGAAGAAATAACTAATTTTTAGTAGTGAAATTTAGTGATCAAAGGACTTCTGGGTTTTTACATTATATCCATTTTTTTGGTAATATCCATTTCAATCTAAGAATATAAATTATTTTATTCTTTTCTGATCCAATTAATGTTTTTTAGCATTTGAATCTTTCATCCAATATCCAGTTAGCATTTAACTTGATTTAAGGTGCTTAGAAGGAGCCACTATTGTGTGTCTGTCCATTTGTCTTTAAACTCTTCTAAAAATTCTCTCTTTTTTTGGTAATGAATGATGGTATTTTATCTTAGATTTTTTTTTTTAAAAATTGACTTTATTATTCAGGCACTGGTTCCAGATTTCTAAGCTTTCACTGTATATCAAGACTAATCTTCATTACTATTGTATGATTTTTTTTCTGTTTTTTTCTTAAAAGCTTTCTTTCTGGGTTAGTTTTAGAACTGGCTTTCAGAAGGAGGAAAAACTGCCAACCTTGCCATAGTACCCTAGTGCTTGATATCTAGGCAAGTACCTTCTTAAGATGGCAGCAACTGTGGGTACTTATTTAAGCACTGGGGGGTTAAATATTGGATACACAAAAATTAGCAAAGAAAAATTAAAATATACAGTCTCAGACTTTATCCATATATATTTGAATAAAGAGGATCTGATTCTTCCAATTTCTTTTGTACCATTGGCTCTCTGTGTCTGTGGGCTGCACATTACTGGTCTCAGTGATCTGCAGATCAAAAATATTTGGCAACACATTGCATCTGTGTTAAAATGTACAGATGCCTACTTTGTCTTTATACCTTAAGTGATATAGTGTAAAAACTATGTATGTTAATTTTACATTATATTGAGTGTAAATGATCTGAAGATCATTTAAGTATGAGAGAATATGCACAGGTCACATGAAAACACTCTCTCCCCATTTTATATACAGGCTCTAACATGCACAGATTTTTATTTTCATGGGAGTCCTGAGACCAATTCCTTGAGAATACCAAGGGATGATGAAATAGGGGTTTTTCTAGTTCTATCCTACCTCTGAGCTAGTCAGATGCTCTGTGCTCGTGTTACTATGTTATACCTGGAAAGACACCCTTCACCATCTTTCCTTCATCCTTCCACACATATTACATTTCACATAGTCACTTTTGTGACTCACTTACACCAGGATTAAATTATCTTGAAATTTCACATTTTTTTTTAAATCAAATAACTCATTGATTCATTCTCCTCCTAACTTAGGATATTGTATGGAGTCCTTCCTTATTGGATAAGACTCCAGTTTCTGTGGTTTATTATGCAACAGTGAATAGCAAGTCATATCATATGGAGTTTAAGGGTAATAAATGCTGAACAAAGTGAGACTTTCCTTCCTTTTACATAGTAAATACGTGACTTTTTTCTTTCACTTTTTGAAGGAGTTAGAACAAATGACTTTTCCTGATGATTTCAAGTCTGGGAATGAGCTACACAACAAAGACAAAAACAGATACCGAAATATTCTTCCATGTAAGCTGAGAGCATTTTAAATTATTTTCCTGTTAACAGTTGGGAAAAGGTAAAAACTCACTTTCTGCATGACAAATTTTGAACTTTACCATGAAGAACTCTAGTAGCTAGCACTAGATTACCTGGGCATATTCTGGGATATATAGGATCTCTTCTGACTACTGCCAATAAACTATTTACGTAGCCCTTTAGCCTTGATTGCCCATCTAAAAGTCTGAGACATCTATCACTTGGTGCCCTAAGCCCGGTAGTTTGTTTAAATATTAAAATACAATGAAGATGTTTATGTCCGCTGCCCTAGACATTGAAGCTAACTCATAAATCTACTGCCCAACAGACAGCTTCTTTTTTTTTATTATATCCTAAGGTCTCTACCCATTGCTTCCCTACATTGGGTGGAAGGTGGAACTGTTTCCTGGTCCTCAATGTATTTGCTCACAGCATTTGTCAGTCTCAACCACCCAAAGAACAGAAACAAAAACATGATAATGCAGTCTTAATGGAAATGTTGTTCTATGATCATCTTTAAAGTCAAAATTTTCTATGTCAAAGTTACCATTTTTCCCACTAACTTGATCCTATTCCATTATTTCTGTTTTAATATAATCATCCACTGTTCAGGCCAGAAAGTCAGGTCATTTGTTATATGCATAAAGGGCTTGCAAATTCTTTTCCTTCCACCTCTTTAATACCTCTAGAATCTCCCACACTTCTTAGCCAAAAGGTCGAGAAACGATAGAATCTCCCACACTTCTTTACTGACATTGCTGCCAACCTGAACTGAGTGTCTTTTGCCTCTTAGCTAGATTTGTCTTCATTGTGTCCCTTCTTACCCATTCACAGTAGCTATTAAAGTGATTTTCTTATGAAGAGGACATCCAGCTGTCCTCTTTCATGACCCTCTGTTACTGTCATGGTGAAGGTCTCCATGTTTGTCTGTTTGTCTCTATAGTTTCTTTGGGTTCCTGGAAGCCATTCCTTTTCTTCCCTCTGTATGATTAAACCTTCAATCTATGCAAGGCCTACCTTCCTTGTCTGCTGTGATAATCACACTGTCTTTCATAGCTTGTCAGCTGAATCTTTTTGTTTTCCTCAAAGCCAGGTTTGGTGATTTTTCCAAGGGTTTCATTATCTTGTAAGTGAGCACTCTTCCTACTTACCAAATTATGCTTTAATGATTTTCATTGTTTCTCGTTAATTATAAAGCAATGAGAATCTTCTCAAGATGGTTAAACCAATGTATTCCGTCATCTTCTGTGGGACAATATGAAATTTACTAGTGAGTGTTTCTGAAAATCCAGCCAGTGAGCCACTATGAAACATTTTAGTAGTGCAAACAATTTGATGCTACTCTGAAATATCAAAGGTCTTATATGTTGATTTTTATCCCTACATGTGCAAGTACTCTTCAGCAAAACTTAAATTAAACAAGATTTTTAAAATGATGCCGTCAGGATTATAAGAAATAAGAAGTACATTTGCGAAAGTAAAGTATAGATAGATGTACATAATTCTGTTTGAATTCTGTCCTGGACACAGAAGTTGACAAGGAGTATAGAGATATTTTGTATCTGTGAGTGGTGTGTGAACAAACAGCAAAACATGCAGTTGTGTGTACCTTTATCTCCCACTGAGAAGCCCACATGACATTCTACAAAAAGGACAATCAAGAGAGAGCTGACTGACAAAGAAAACAGTCATTGGCAGCAAAATGAAAAAGAAAGAAAAAATTATAATTCTGGGGATATAGTTAGAATTGAACACAAATGCCCTTATAAAATAAATATCTGACTAGGAGTATGTGATATTGTCACCAAACAAGAAACTCTACAGCTCTACCCAGAGGAATTTGCTGAAGGGTGGCTTACCAAAGCAAAAACATTGAGTAGTTGGGGTGATTAGGTTGAAAGCCACCTAGGAGAGGTGTGCTGGCTAGAAGTTTACATTACAGAAACTCAGGAACTTTATGATAGTTTCACAACATTGGGAATATAGAGGATAAAGTGATAGGAACAAATGTAGGAGGGAATATGACAATCAAGACACAATAAGAAGCTCACCCTAAATTGTACAATGAAAGGAAGGAGCAAATGCTTACCTGGCAGGAGAGACCCTGTTCAAACTAAAAAGGAAGTGATTTAATTCTGTGTTTCTAATGTATTAGATCAGTGTTCAAAATGTGAATCCTGCTTTAAAATTTTTCTATATGTTTATAGTCAGGAAAGTTTTTAAAGCTTTGAAAATAATTTTAAGGACCATGAAATAATAATATTTTCCTGTTGATTATTAATATATTTTTACAATTTCAGTTTACATAGTCATATTTATGGCTTTGTACAATCATGCAAAGCAAGGAAGGCCTTTATTACAAGGGTTTCCAGGTGGAAACACAGTACATTATATTTATTTAACACTTTACAACTTGAAAAACATTTTAATAGCTGATAAGGGAAGTGAGAACACATTATATGTCAAGTCTCCTACTCCAGGACTAATATTGGTAGTGTCTTAAATTTCTGAGTATTCTTTGTTTTTGTTATTGTTTTGTGTTTTAGGTTTTTCCAGACAGGTTATCTCTGTGTACTTTTGACTGTCCTGGACTCACTTTGTAGATCAGGCTGGGCTTGAACTCATAGAGTTCTGCCCACCTCTGCCTCTCGAGCGAGCACTAGGATTCTGAAGGCATGTGCCACCATTCCCAGCTCTGAGTATTGTTTATAACTGTGTGAGGAGGGAAGGGAAAATGTGAAGTTAAGGGTGCCAAAACATAAGGAAAGGATATTTATCAACTCCATATTTATATAACAAAAATTCTGTAGC